>CAUYRT010080256.1:0-40859 GCA_963574885.1 Lepilemur ruficaudatus | reverse complement strand
TGGAACTATAGGCATGCACAACTATATTATAGTCAGTTCTTGAGGTGCTATTTGATTCTTTTAAAAAAGTCTGCTTGGTCATTCTACAGTTTCTTCTTATCTGTATTTATTTTCTTTCTTTCTTTCTTTCTTTCTTTCTTTATTTTTTTTTTTTTTTTTTGTTCGTTTGAGTCAGGGTCTCAACAGACTGTCCCTTAAAAAAAAGATTATAAAACTCAGTGTCTCTCTAACTTTAATATGCATCTGATCTCCTGGAGACCTTATTAAGAACACAGAAGCCGGGACTCACCCTATAACATTCTTATTCGGTAGGTATGGTGTAAAGATCAGGAATCTGTATTTTAATGAACTCCCCAGGATATTCTGCTGTACACCAAGGTGCATAGATTCAGTTTAATCTCTATATTTTTATCAATGAGAAAACTGAGGCCCCCAAAGTTTATCTCTTCAGAGATCGAACAACTTCTTAGTGGCAAATCCAGAACTAGAACTCAGATTATCTGACTCATTGTCCAGAGATCTTTCCAAGTATTCAGCTGTTAGGGAATTTAGAAGAAACTCCTGCCTTTCAAAGAGTAGCCTCTCACTACTGAAAGAATTAGGTGGGAGGTTAGACTCGAAAGCCTATTCAACAATAACTCTCTATAGATTTACGTCACACCAGTCCTAGCCCTTTGCAATCTTCCATTCCTTATAACCTAGATCCACTCACCACTAGAAATTCCTTGAGGTGAGTTTCAATGTTCTTGTTGTAAAGAGTGAAGAGGGCAGCAGACACTTGGATGATGGCTTTGGTCAAGCAATGAATATTGTTGTTGTATCCTAGGTTATTATTGATATCGGGGAGAGAAAAAAAGGAAATGACAAAGTGAGTCACCCCAGGCTGACCCCAATTGGTAATTTCTCATTTTTTAGGCTGGGCCGCCCCTATCTGACACCAAAAGGACAAGAAGGCATTTGGGGATTGGGGGAAGGATAGTCCCATGAATCTTACTGGAACAGAACTTTATGCATAGTTCATTCTCAAGTGCTTTTTGAAATAGAACTTCACACCTGAGCCAAAAGTCTGTAATTTCCAATAAGTGTCTCTGTCTCCTCTCCCCACTCCAGGACACTAACCTGAATAACACTGGCCTCTCACACCTACTCCTTACTTACCATCCTTCTCGATGCTATAGAAGGAAGAAGGGTCCGTGGCAAGGAGTGGGAGGGAAACGGCAAGAAAGATCAAGAGCAGGCAGGCCACCTTATATTCTTCCTCAAGGGACGAAGTATCTGGCGAGAGGGAAAAAGAAAAAGAGGAAAAGTAAATAAGGCCAGCAAACAGGAGTTATCATCTGTAGATATCCTACTTGACAAAAGTAGGATTACATGAGAAAATATCCATGAAAACACTTTCTAAAGCACCATAGGCAAGTTTTACTGCTGAAGGGGACAAAACTAGCATCCGCCTAGAGTGAGGGGCCCGAGTCCTGGAGGCCTCCCCTGGTAGCAGGGAGAACTCTCAGCCAAGGGCTCTGCTGACACGCGGTCAAGGACACCTGTCAGCTGCCTAATAAGGTAGAGGGGCAGGAGGGAGAGGAAAGATTGTCACACGCCAGGAGAGAAGTGGGGTGAGTCTGGCAATCTGGAAGGACTTAATCCCAGCTCCTTGGTTCCATCCTATTCTGAGTGTGTACAAGTGTGACTGTGCTAATCGGAGGAAATGTGTAATGGAAAATATGAGAGACAAGTGTGAGACTGGGGAATAAGAAGTGAACAGTGCCAAGGTGACCACATGGGAGGAGAGAGCACAAGATCACTATGGGGCACTTAGATGTTAAGATGCTACACCACACAACTTAGTGTGAAATCATATACTATTTTGTATTGTTCTCTCATTGTTTCTTTTGCATTAAGACTCTCACTCAATACTTTTTAGCTGATTGGTAGATCAACTAATTGGAACCTGAGGTAAAATCTAAACTGCTTATGTATGTGTTTTCTGGAGGTGAGGGTTTTCCTTAGCTCCTGGTTTATATCCTCTGAATTCACAATCCCAAATAAAGGCTTCTTTGGCATTGATGTTTTCCCACCCAAAAACAGGGCCCAAGCCCTCCCTTGTCCCCTTCCCCCAATCTTACCAGCTTTCAAGTTGGCAATGGCTGCCACCAGGGCTGGGTCAATGTCACAGCCCACCCCTGCAGCTGATGCCAGCTCAAAAACACTCAGGGTCACCTGATAGAGAAAAAAACAAATTCTGGAGAGGATTCCCAGGAGAGCAGTGCTTGGCGGAAGCTACAAGATTCTTGGATCAGGAATTCCTGGATCACAGATTTTTAAACTTTTGGTGTACTATCTTTTCTAGATATTCCTTTCATAGCTCTCCCCAACCTACAGAGAAAAAACCCAAATGCTTTTAGCTTGGCATTCATGATACTCCATAGTACAAATTTATTTTTTCAGTCAATGCTTCCTTCAGTCAATGCAGCCAGGTTAATTTATTCACTGCCCCCAAACTACAACTTCCTTTCTTTCTTCCATGCCCTGGTTTGGGTCCCTTCCTCTCCTCTACTTATAGCTAAGTAACCTCATCCCTTGAGGCTTAACTCAAATCTCATCTTCTCTGTGAAGCTCTCCCTGATTACTTCAGCCCAAACCCATCTCTCCCTCCTTAGATCAGTACCACTGATTTAGCACTGATCACACACAGCATCTGGTATTAGTTATTTTTCAGATAGGAGGTGAGACTCACCTCCTTATCCCACCAAAGAGATGATTTTTTAAAACCTCATGACATAGTGAAGGGAGAAAAAAGCTTTGAATTAAGACAGATCTAGGTTTAATCCTAGCAGTACCACTTACCAGTGTGTGATTTTGGCTAACAGTTACTTAACCTCTTTGAGCCCATTTTCTCGTCTGTAAAACTGGGATAATAATACTTATATAGTCGTTGTGAAGATTAAGTTAGACCACATGTGTAAAGCATCTACCCTAGTGGCTAATAGAATAAATGTTATGCCTTTCCCTCCTCTTCCTTTATCTTAAGGCCAGGAACTTTGCATTTCTCTCCATCCTCTCTGGTGTCTAACACAACGCTGAGCACATAGAAGACGTTCATTAAATACTGATTGATTGACACCTGGATCCCTCAGTGTACTTAGAATCAGGTTCCCAGGACATAGCCTCAAACCCCACTCCCACACCAAGTACATAGACCTCTTTTGAGGTTAAAAAAAAAAAAACTTTAAAATGTTCTGAGAGAACAAGGATTATTATTTCAATACTAGACGACTAAGTAGAGGGAAAGATTCTTATGCAAAGACTCCCACAGACATAACAACATACACACACTCTGCCTATGGTACTGACACAGAAGCCAAACCTTTGCCAACTTCTGCTCTGCCCTTTATTTAAATCCCCTGCTAGCTAGATGACTCTGTGGTGACCATGGCCTAGGAGATGAGGGGACCTGGTCCATGACCTATGGTTTTCTGGAGGAAGAGAGGGAGGATTGAAGGGGTCTTATTTTCTCTTCTCCTAATCGTCTTGCCCTTCTGAGGCAGTAACAGCTTCTCTGATGGACAGGCCATCCTCCCCCTCAACCCCTACCTGCTTATTTTCACAGGCAAACAGAGCCTAAACAGCGGAGCTGCCCAGGAGATATCAGCGAGACAGGCTCCTTCCCGCCTGACAGGCTAGAGCATTCGGCCCAACATCAGCAGCTGCCAGAAACCCAGGCTCAGCTTAAAATCCAAAGCCCTGCAAGAGGGGCAGCCATCACAGGGAAACATCACCCCTCGCCACCTCCACAGCCACTTGACCCTCATAAGACTTTAGGCAGATACAGGAGGAAATTTCATAACTCTTTTGATCTCAATGTAAGGATATTTTCCTTAACATCTAACTTTAACTCTTCCTGCTAGCCAATAGCCTCTTATCATAGACCTCTCTCCACTAAAGAAATCAATTATAGGACAAGTAGCTTCCCCTATGTGTTGGAAGGCCTTTGTTCCAAGGCTTTGGCTGTATTTCCTGCACAACACCTGTTAGTTCCAGATGATTCGAAAGACAAGATGACTCAAAGGTGGGGGAGGGGTGGGGAGTGGATGTTTAGCTTAGGCTGTCTGCGCTCTTCTGGCCCTCCATCTCCTGTAGCAAATGGTAGCCTGAGGCAGGTGATGCAGACATAGAGAAACCAGAAAGTTTAAAAGGCCAGGAAAAGAAAGGACACCCTGAGGGCAGGCATGGTAAGGGGAGCGGGGGCAAGGAAGAGAAGGAACAAACCTTCTTACAAAAAGTACCTAAACTCTGGACTAAAGAGGGGACTTGTTTGCACATAGTTTGGCATCTAATTTGCACAGTGCTCATTTCAGGTGAAAGCCTGCAGATACTTCTTACCCCTCTCCTTCCAGTAATGTTCCCCCAAGCCCCACGGGGTCTCCCAAGCTCCCACTTCCCTGCATCCCCCCATGTCTCCCCAGCTCTGTGCTCTCTCTCTCTCTCTCTCTTTCTCTCTCTCTCTCTCCCCAAGAAGAACTGTCTGACCAGGCTTCCCATTCAAACCCTGGCCATTAGCCCTGTGGTATTCTGCAGAGCCATCCTTCCCTTACAAGATCCTAGCTATACCCTTTGTCAACAACAAAAATCTCTTAGATTCCACTTTGACTCCTCCATACCTTGATGTCTGTGTCTGGAGTGACAAACTCCTTCAAGCACTCAATGGGACCCATAAGAAATGGGCAGTGGGAGGAGAAGACCTGGAAGAAAGAGAAGATAAATGGGTCCACAGGTCAGTGAGCAACCAGTGCCTTCAAAAATAGGTGGAAACAAACAAAAAAGAGCTTGACTTAGATGAGAACCTAGCCAGCTTTCCAAGCCATCCCTCTCTTCATGCCTCTAGGTTTCCTGAGTTCATCTATCCCCAGGGATCTTGAAGACCTTTGCCAAATGAAGCTGCTTCTTCTCAATGCTCAACAACCCCTTCCGCAACTTCTCATAGGAACCCTATCCACAGAGTTGTCTGTGATCCCCTGACAGCCTCGCTCCTCCCCAGCTCACCTCCCGAAGTCCTTCTTGTGCCATGGCCCTAAAACTCAGGATAACTCCAATGATGGTCATGCGCTTCAGCACATTTTCCGCCCCTGAGGAGAAAGAAGGGTGTTCGAGAAGAGAGCTTAGGAGAATAGCAATGGTTTTTCTTCTTCAGACCCAGCCTAGACCCCAGATCCCTGGAAACCCCTGTCCTTCACAATGCTACTCCCACAGTTCCTTCTCACTGTGCAGAAGGTGCTCACCCATCAGCTGGGGCAGCAGAGAAGCCATCACGTCGGGCTTGCTAAAGTTGGATCTGATCTGAACAAGTATGTCCATGTTTTCCACCACCAGCTTCTACAGCCCACAAACACAGAAATATGAAGCAGGAAAAGATGACCAATGTTACCTCTTTCCCCAGTCTCCTACATCTACCCCCTTTCTCCCAAGGTGGGACCTTTTTCCCAGGGCTTGTGTCCGCTGTACCTTCAGCTCCACAATCTGAGAGGTCACATGCCACATCAGGTTTTCACTCAGGAACTTCATGCCATAGGGGCCCAGGAGTTCAGCCAAGGCCCGCATCTCTGGAACAGAGTTACAGAGGTCCCAGGTGGGACTCAGAAGGCACTGGGGCATTTACACAACAGCTATAGGGTAATTTAAACATTTCAAATGTTTTCCAGCAATGAAAAGAAGCGGGAAGTCAAGGAGCAAAAATGGCCGGAAATCCTACATTCAGGCGACAGGTCCAGCTTGCCCATGGGACATTCACCCTCTCCCCACCAGTACTCACACCAAGACTTAGCACATAAAACTATTTACTTTACTCTTTTATATGAATCTATACTTTCCCAAGTCCCTTTACATAGTTCCTGGGTTTTACTCTGGCTGTACTGGCTATACTATTTTATTAGATATAAAACTTTAAACATGTCATTGAACCTCTCTGAGCTTTAGTTTACATCTCTGTAGAATGAAGAAATTAATATCTGCTATGAATTCACAGAGTTGATGTGAGAGTAAATAAGATACATATAAAAACCTTAGAAAATTATAAAGGTATATATAAATAAGGGATTATTATGATGATAATTATTAACAGGTGAGGTATGTGGCATAGGTACTGTCATCATGTTTTTACAGATAAGGGGGCTAAGTGATTGTCCAAGGTCACTTAACCACATCGGGGGCTGGTACCAGAAACCTAGTGCAATGCCTTACTACCCCCTTACTGTGTCCCAGAAGATACAACTATTTCCTTATCTAACGTCTGGCTTTTTGTATGTTTCTCCCTTCACTTCCCTGACTTAGTACTGCACTGTCCAAATTTCCCTGTCCTTGAGCCACCTTTTCTTTAATCAACACACATCCCACATCCCCACAGTCCCAGTTCTTTTTTCCTCTAAATCCTTCTTCCCTTTCATCTGCCCCCACTGCCTTATCCCTCACTCCCCAGCCTGCCCTGGTCCTCTGTGAATGAAATAAAACCTGGGGAAATCCCATGTTGGAAACACTAGTGACAAATTCAGACAGGAAAAAGCTCTAGCTGTGATCTTTGGCTACGGGCCATCCCAGCAGGGAAAGCCATGAAAGACCAGAAGTAACAACAACAAGAGACCAGTAGAAGAAAGGCAAGTGTAATATTGTTAATAAGAGTTCAGAGAGAGAAGGAAGTCAAGGCTTTATGCTCAGGTCTTTGAAGGCAGGACCAGTTGATCTCCACCTTCACCAGTGACAAAGGAAGTAGAACTGGTCACAGCAGCTGAAACAGAGCCTTGTCCAGAGTAGATATTAGACATTTTTAGAGTCACCTATTGACAATAGGAAGAACTGAGCTGAGAACTATAAAAGGATTTCCAAACTGGTCAACTTAGATTATGCTAAAATGGCTGACATAGGGGAAGAGGGGCTCAATCGCCTACTCTGGAGCTGATAGAGAGGAGATAGGCTGATCTACCGGTTTAGATCTGCCAGACCTCCTTGCTCCAGTCTTCTCTACCCCTGGCTAGTAACCCTAGGGCATCTTTCTCTTTCCATCTATCTATTTTTGTAGTAGCATTGCCCCATCACCATGGCAACCCAGAGAAATTGGGGTGGGGGTGGTAGAAGGGGGGATGAGCATTACCTCCTGCTGCTTGTCATTTGTCAGCAAGACCTACAGCTGATTTTAGAGGCTGCCTACGGTTTGTGGGTAGAGCTGATGAGAAGGGGACATCTGAAACCTCCAGCGGGGAAGAAGTAGGGTCAGCTTACTGCTGGGGGTGAGATGCTGGTAAGGAGGCAGAACGGGAAAACAGAACTATGTACTCTGGCTGTCTTGACACCCCCAAAGAAGGGGAAGACTGGAGAGGGCAGGGTCACTGGAACATCTCCCTGTCCCAGATACTGTGCGGGATCCATGATTTATATGGCGGTGAGAGGAGGGAGGAAGAAGTAGGGTAGTTTATGAATTAGTAGGTAAAACAAATATATTAAAAAGGATCTGTATGGTTTCAAACCTTCTTTAAAAAGGGAATGGCTTCGCAACTCATTCACTACACACCCCTTACCCACTCTGCCTCGAGACACAAAAACACTTCTGTATACTGGAGAGCAGCAATGCATGGTAGTTAAGCATCCAGCTTCTGAAATTTGACTGCCTTGACTTGAACTCCCAGTCCTACCATTTAATAATGTGTGGCCTTAAGCAAGCTCCTTAAACTCTCTGTGTCTCAGTGTGCTCATCTGAAAAATGGGGATAAGAGTATCTACTTCGAGGCTGTTGTGAGGATCACACGAGTTAATATGTGTAAGCATTTATTATAACTTAGCCCACAATAAATGTCATTTATCATCTTATCATCATTGTTATTATTAAACATCAGCAATCCAAACATTGGCCAAGGCTCTAAAATTTATGTCTCAGGAAGAAGATGCTATGACGTCAGACCATGGTTAAATAATTCTAAGCACGAGAATGTTCTCCTTACACTTTATCCTTTTACACTACATCCTACTCTTTCATTCTTCGTGGAAATGAAGAATAACCATTTACCACGCTTTGAAGAATAAATCCCTTCTGCGAGTTAGTGCCCCTGCCTAACTTCTAAACTTCCCCCATTTTCCCTCTTCACCTTCAATTCCCAGGCCACTCCTCAAGTCTAGGCCTCACTGAGAATCCTATTTATTGTCCCGAAGGTGGAGGCTAGCAGAGACGCTGAGGAGAGCGTAGAATGGGCCTCTGGGAAGGGAGGAGAATTCCCACCGGGTCTGCAGGGCGAGGTATTGCACTGAGGGGGAAAGCTCAGCTCCTTGACAAGCAGACCAGGCCCCAGGCTCACCAGAGATGTCGGAGAACTCCTCTGCACTGAAGTTCTGCTCTCCTTCTCGGGGGAGGCTGATGAAGGCCTGCATGGCTGGGGAGAGGATGATGGTCCCACTGCTCGCCTGTCTGAGCAGACTTTCCAGGTACCTACAGGGTTGGCCAAGAAAGCACAGAGGATTAGTATCCAATTCCTTCTCCCTACTAGGACCACTGGGCTCAGAAAGAGAAACTTCGTTAAAGTCTGAAGTGGGGTGAAGGGACTCAAAGAAGACAGTACAACACTCTGATTAACACCCCACGCTGTTGGATCAGAAACAACTGGCAGTAATATAATTCCACTTCACCTCTAAGCTGCAGAGTATTTTGCTGTGCCGTCCAATGCAATGGCACGCACGCCCCTTCGTCAGCCCCTGTGCTTTTCCAATAGCTGTACTCCCCTCACACTTACCTTCACAGGCTCAGCCTGGCAAGAAAAAAATTCCTACTAATTGGGCTCCTCTGAAATATATTCAGCCTCAGTGTCTCCAAGGAGAATGTTGGACTGAGGACCTATGATCCTGGAAGCCAGTTTCAAGTCAAACCTCCTAGGCAGAGAGATGACCCATGGGCATCTGGTCATCTGGTCTATAACATTCCCTCCTGGCCGCTGGGCAAGCTTAGAGGGGCTGGGCTCCAGCCAGTGTTGGCAGAGGGAGGCGTGACCAATCCCTGCCACTTCCAGGTACTAGCTCTGGGTCTGGGTCTGTATCTTACAGACATCACAAGCTAATCATCACTGGGCCAAACCCAGCTGTCAAATTGGGGTGGGTTTTTTCCTTTTAATATAATGTTAAATGGCTGACAGAGGGGAAGAGAGGCTGAACTCTGGAGCTCATGGATAATTAGTTATCAAAATTTTGAAATAGAAATTTCACATAAAAAACAAGGATTTAGTGGGGCAGCAATCAGGCGGAGCCCCCTTAGAGGGGCTCTCCTTCTCCAACTCCCCAAGGTCCCCACTTAGCCCACCACATCCATTACTTTACCTTCCTGATCCTTGGTGGCCTTCGTATTTGCAAACTTTGTTCCCCCTTACTCAGGAGGGGTTCTTCGCAGCCTGGCTCCTACTGAGCTGATTTTGGATTAAGAGCGCCACCCAGTGGCTTGGGAAGGTAGGAATCCAGTTCCTTTCCATTCCTTAGAATCTCAAAGGAAACTGATTCCACCTTCTCCAGTTTGGGGGAGGAGGCCACCTTCTCTATCAAGAACAATCTACTAGACTTGACATGTTCATGTCTGGGGACAAGGAGATAGTGTTCTGGAGAGATGGGGGTAGGCAGAATGGTTTTCAGAGGGAGAAGCTAGGGCAAAAGAGAAATAAGAACTTCAGAAAGAGGAAGAGAGATCGTTTGAAATCGAAACAGTAAGAATCCAGAAAAGGAAGGTTAAGAACTGGAAATTAAGAGGGAAAAGGTTAAATAACTACAGGGTAGGTCAATACTGCATTGACAGGTAGAAGGAAACTCCGCAGTGGACTAAAGGGGATCTGGGTTTGCCCAGGTTATTGTTCCAATCCTCAAGCAGAAACAAGCCTCCATTTGGGGGTCTCTGGCCCTGGGAGCCAAAATGCTTGGGCCCTGAGGTCCTGCTGTGTAAAGGAAAAAGTGCTAACACAGAGGTGAAGCAGCGGGAAAGGATGAGCATCACTGACCAGTTTGTGTAGAGAGTGGTGATAGTCTGCTCCCCACAGGAGTCCAGCGGCTGCGTCTGCTGCAAGAGGGCATTGCGGATGACTCTGGAAGCATCTGCACCCAAAAACTGGGCCAGTGACTGTATGAAACTGATGTACGCTTTGAGTCCTGCCAGCAGCTCAGAAGGCCTTACGATCTCCTGGGTTGTGGCATTGTAGCCAGCCAGCCACACAATGGCTCTGGGTGATAAAAATCCATAATTACAACCATAATGATGAACATGGTAACAATTATTGAGTATCTATAGTGTTTCCAGGTGCTGTGCTATGATTTTACTACACATGTCTCATTTAAACCTCATAACAACCCAATAAGGTAGGGACAATTATTATCCCCATTTTACAGATGAGGACACTGAGACACAGAGATATTTAATCATTGCTGAAGACCACACAGCTGTCAGTGGCAGAGCTGGGACTTGATTCCAACAACATTTGATTCCTAATCACTAGGCTTTTCTGCCTCTCTGGAGAAATTGGGTCAGATGGTAAAAGACCTGGGTTCTCAGATTCTATCAAACTCTGCCTGAGAGTTCATACCACCTGCATTCTCAGTGCCAGTATTTATGTTCTCTCCTTGGGAAGAATTAGTTCCAACCATTGTCAGAAATGGAAAACCATGCTTAGAAACCCTTAGAAGTGCAGTGTAATCCCGAGTTAGCCATGGGATGCCAGGGCTGGACAGAGAGCATGTTTGGCGAGCATGCAGCCATAGCCAACTTAGGGAGGGTGGAATAACTGTCTCCCTTATACTATTATAGGGACATATCAGCAAGGCCCCTCCCCACTGGATCCCCAAATCCTTCCAAAATACCTTTTCCAGGTATCAGAGACACTTCACAGTCAGTCCTTTGACTAAAAGCCTTTTTCCTTGTTAAAACATAAAGCTTAGGGGAAAGAGGGAGCCTTTGTCAGTCATCTGCACGTCAATATGAATGAGTTAACCACAGTCTTCCTTACGCCATAGATGTTTGGGAGGTTTTTGTGTTTTTGGCAAAATGCTTATGACAGAGGAGGGCAGGGGAACAGGAGGGTCTGCTGGGCAGATGAAAGGGAAAAGACCCTCACGTACCACTTGAGGGAAATAATACAGAAGGGACAGATTGAGGACAAGCCTAACTTATTTTAGAGTTTTCACCGAGGCTAAACCTCTAGGCCAACCTTGGGGCTTTGGGAACACTGAGGTCAGTGAGGCAAGCTTCAGAGACATGCAGGGACAACTTGAATATCACGTGCTGCTCCAGAGCCTGGAAACCACCACCAGCTTCTGAAGGTTTGCAAATGGGTTATTATCAAACTGTCATCTTCCTGACATTGTGCATGCGAATGAGACACTTCCTTCCATATAGCTAATGTGTACATAATGAAAACAAATTTTACTCCACCCAAGCAAAAACCTAATTGAAAAATAAATCTGCATCTCCTACAATTAAAACATAGACTTCTTAACTTGTCTCCGCACTTCTGTCCTTGGCCCGCTAATGCAGCCAGAGTGAAATATTGCATCAAATTTTACTATTACAGCTCTGCTCAAAACCTGCCAAGGCTACCCAGCTCATTCAGAAAAAAAGCCAAAGTCCTTACAATGACATAAGCACCTACACAGTCTGCCTCTCCTGCCCTCCAACCTCACGTCCTACCAGGCTCAATCTGCCACAGCCACGCTGGCCTCCTCCATGTTCATTGAACATAGCAGGCATGTTTCCACCTCAGAGCCTCTGCACTTGCAAAGCACTTCTCTTTCCCCTGAGAGCTGTATGCCTGGCTTTCTCAGTCCCTTTGCAGGTTTACTCAAATGTCACTTTTTCAAGAAAGCCTTCCCTGGCCACCCTATCTAAACTGCAACACCCACCACCACCACACACACACCTCCTATCTCCCTTTCCTGCTTTATTTTTCTGCTTGGCACTTACCACTATCCAAGCTACTGTGCATTCTATCTTCTTATTTTGTTTGTCTCTCCCAGTAAAGGGTGAGCTTCATGGGGACAGGAATTTTTATGTTTTGTATACTGCTGTATCAACAGCTGTTAGAACACTTCTAACACACAGTAGGTATTCAATAAATATTTATTGAATGAATAAATAAGCTACATATCCCAAAACAAAACTCAGAATAATAGAGGATTATTCATAATAATTCTTCTTCCCATTGCCCTCATTGCTGACCATAGTGCCCAATTCCTATAAAGGGTATTCCTCCTAGTTTGGAGGGCAACAGAATGAGGGGCAAAGTGAAGGGAAGGGAATGTATTTTACTGAGGCTTAACATATGTCAGGAGCTTTGCACTCATTATATATTATCCCAGCTAGAGTGCCATGGCATCAGTCTAATTCACAGGAACCTCAGACTCCTAGGCTCAAGCAATCCTTCTGCCTCAGCCTCCCGAGTAGCTGGGACTACAGTCATGCACCACCATGCCCAGCTAATTTTTTCTATATATTTAGTTGGCCAATTAATTTCTTTCTATTTTTAGTAGAGACGGGGTCTCACTCTTGCTCAGGCTGGTTTCGAACTCCTGAACTTGAGTGATCTTCCTGCCTCAGCCTCCCAAAGTGCTAGGATTACAGGCGTGAGCCACCACGCCCAGCCTCATCATTCATTTTCATTCTCTACCAATTCTTAATTGTAGGTAATTCTCAATTATCTATAATGTAAAAACTATTAATCTTACTTGCTGAGGAAAGAAACTGGTTCAGATAAGTTAGATAATCTGCTCCAACATCTTAGCTAATGGCCAGGTTATCAACACAAGTCTGCTGACTGCAAAGGCCCTGCTCATTCTACTAAACCAGTGGTGATCAATTCTGGCTGTTCATCAAGACTACCTAAAGAGGGTTGGGGTTTTTTTTGTTTGCTTGCTTTTAATGGAGATGCTTGGGACCTATGCCAGACTGACTGCATCAGAATCCCCAGAGTGTGGCCTGACCACCAGAATGAAGCTAATGGAACCCAACTTTGAGGACTACTATACTACACAACAAAGAGGATAAGGAAAGAGTGATACCTGTTGAGTCTGGCCTCCAGGTGGCTGCTGAGATACTCAGAAGGGAAGATAGTATGTTCAAACACAGAGAAACTGCATACATGATTCATTGTCAGTGCCAGTTCTGTCAAGTTTAGGTGCAGCTTGTCCATGCTGGAAAGTAAAATGAGCCTTTATTATGGGTCTGGCACTGTCTGCTAGGGTCTGAGAAGGGTGTGTTGGATTATGACCCTTAGGACCCTTCCATCTTCTGGGGATACTCAGCCTAGAACAGCACATGTTGATGCTGACTTCAAAGACAAAGTAGAAAATTCACATTTAAGTGATTTTCCATATACATCATTCCCCACCACCACGTCCACATTTTCTGTCATAACACTCTCCCTCTTCCCTTTTCTTCCTTCTTTGATGCAGTGCCCATCAGCCCTCTAGGGCCCGGGTCCTCACTTGGTGACGATGCTGCGGTTCTTCCGGTGACTCTCAGCTCCTGGCTTATCCCTCTCAGGCTCTCCTTTTCTGGGAGTCTGTCTCTGCTTCATGGTTTTCTTGTTCTTGGCCTTGCTGATGGTAGTTGCACAGTGCTTAGGTAGAAGCTTTAGACACAAACACAGGTGAACAGAGAAATGAGATTTGTTGCTAAATCTGCCAAGTAGCCCATCAAACAGTTATGAAAAGGTCTCTCCACTGTTGTCTATTCTTTAATCTTTCTGCCTCTTTCCCTCTCCTTCCATGCATCTCTTTCCCTAATGAGAGCCTATTTTGATGCGCTCACCTCTTAGTTTTCATAAATCTCTCTCCATGTATAGGCTCAAAGGCTCAAGATGGCAGTGTCTCTCAGGTATCAGAGCATCACTCCCCCACCCACATCCTGAGAGAGCCTTTCCTAATGGAAAAATTCAAGCAATAAGAATAAGATCTAGGCTGGCAGAAGCAGCTCATGCCTGTAATCCTAGCACTCTGGGAGGCCACGGCAGGAGGATTGCTTGAGCTCAGGAGTTCAAGACCAGCCTGAGCAAGAGTGAGACCCCATCTCTACTAAAAATAGAAAACTTAGTCAGGAGTGGTGGTGTGTGCCTGTAGTCCCAGCTACTCGGGAGGCTGAGGCAGGAGGATCACTTGAACCCAGGAGTTGGAGGTTGCAGTGAATCAGCTATGATAACACTACTGCTCTCTACCCAGGACAACAGAGCAACACTCTGTCTCAAAAAAAAAAAAAAAAAAAAAGAATAAGATCTAAGAGCTCCACTGAACTGTGCTTTCTAAAATCTTCCAACCTAGGAAGCCAGTTATAATTTGCTAGCTAGAACAACCATCTCACTTGCTACATTTCTTCATAGTCTATCCCGTGGGACAGTTACCCACACCACCACAGCCCTCCAAAGATTCAGAGTTCACAATATGCCATCACTTTCTTCCCACTTTTTTTTGAAATATCATATTTCTTTCTAGTTAGCTTAAACATCAATGCAGCATCTCTTCCCTTCACCTAGATACCCCAGTTAACCATACAAAAAATATAAGCTAGAATTATATAGTCAAGTATCTCCTTCAAAGTAACTGGAATGCCCTCCGCTTATTCCAATGCTGCTGAGCGTGTGCACAGCATGTCTGGAAACTCCTCAGCTGGAATTACTCTTAAAGCAGCATAAGGGGCACACGAGAAAACTGGTTTTGTTACTTTATAGTCACACCTTCTTTTTTAAAATTCGAATTCCTATCTGTTTAAAAAAAAAAAATCAAGTCCACCTTGATGGAAAAAGATGTATCAACCCTGAGATTATGCAAAAGTGTCTGTACTAGATCCTGAAAGCAGTCCCAAAAAAATGTAACTCCATTAGTAATTAGTAGTCACCAATTACTTACTCAAAATGTTAACTTGGGAAGGCCAACACTCATTTGGTTGCAAAAGTTCTGGTGTGTGTGAAAATTATTCACATCATGTTTTAGTCATCCCTGATACAGCAGTGAGCAAACCTCCTTACCAGTGTCCCTTGCATGTAGTAGGTATTCATAGCGAGTGATGAATACACCTACAATTGTATTTGTTTGCATATCTTCCTTGCATTAACTATTCAAATTTCTTTCAAACATGTATTTGTATACCCTTTTCCTTTAAACTGGGATGTTCCTCCCAGGCAGGGATCATATATCTTCCTTCTGGGTCCCCACCCCAAAAACCAAGCACAGAGCTCAATGCCCAGTAAGTAGCAAGTAATATAACAGCTAACGTGTATTCAGTGCTACATGCAAAATATTAAATGAACTCTGTTTTATTTAATACTTGTGACACTTCTATAAAGAAAGTATTTTCATCCCCATTTTACATATAAGAAAATAAAAAAGTTAAGTAATAATGTAACTGTGCCTCTGTATACACACACAAACATACACACACACACACACACACACACACACACACACACACACACACACAGAGCTTGGCTCCACTTCTACCAAAGTTGCTACAAAGCCTGACTCAAACCCAGGAAGGGTGGGTAGTCTGGGAAATCTAAAAGACTCTAGGGCAACAGCAAAACAAGTTTCCCATTTTCAAAGTTTCTAAAATTTAGGTTGAGCTAATCATGAGCAGGTGCTATGAGTCAGTGAAGGGAGGGGAGGGGAGGAGAGGGGGGAAAACAAGAAGAAAAAGACAAGAAAGCAGCCCTGAGGATAAACACATAAGAGGTGCCCCAAAATGCCCAAATAGCCACAGATTAGGATGCAGATGAACAGAAAGATGAGACAAGACAGGTGACCTGGGGGCAACTGTCCTAAGTATGTGTACACAGGGCAGAAAGAAGAGGGAAAATAAATTAGAAAGTAAACTCATCTCTCAGAACTCTTCAAATGACAGCACAGATTTTGTTGGCATGCAGCTGTTCAAATAAGAGTATTTTTGTACACCTCTATCTAGTCCTAAGGGAGAGAAGACTGAAGGGACTATACTAAGAAAAGAATCCTGCCATAAACTCAAGTACACAAAGGCCCCATTCGTCCTTGAGAGAAAGAGAGAGCTTGGCATCCGACAGGGAAGCAGGGGTGAACAGAGGAGAAGGCACTGAGGGCTGGCAGAGGGGAGGCTCAAACAGGGAGGGCTCAGCCTACCTGCTCACTCAGGTTTCTCTGCTCAGCACAGATCTCCAGCACACAGTTGCTGGTCTGCTTGGCCAGGTCTTCCAGGAAGGAGTTGCAGTGGTGAAGACCGTGGTTCTTCAGGTGGGGGTACTTTGGGAAAGAGGGACCAAGGAAGAAATTGTCACCCCCGGGACAGCCACTTCTTCCTCATAATACTGCTCTGATCTCCCCTTGCCTGAGCTACCCACTCCTACAGAAGAAGAAACTGAGGCCCAGAGAGAGAGGATACATTCTACATCAAGCTATTTAGGGACTCATATCACATACCTATGTTTGCACCCTTCCTGGAACCAAAATCAACCCTGGGAATTGTGTTTTGGGGACTAAGGATGAGATGTGACTAGAAAGATGACATGGTTTGGAGTTTAGGATACTCACCTCCTCTGGACACATCTCGTGCGTGCAGTGGACAAAATGAGCACAGATCAGGGGGAAAGCAATGGCATAACGCAACATAGAAGGTTCCTCCAGGGTCACAGCAAACATCTTCTCAAAGGTACGGAGATGAAAGCTGCAGAGAAAGGGTTTAGGAGCTGGTCTCTTTGAGGTGAAGAGAATATTAATTCTTTCAACAAACATTTATTGATATTTACCACTCCCTCCTTAATTTCTCTACCCTTGAAGCAGAAGGCAACCCAAGAAACTTAACCCCTTCAGACGTTTATAATGGATCCCAGGGCAGTTTTGTGATAATCTTCTTCCCTTTCCTCACACAAAATTTGCTATTCCTCCTCAGAATCTTTGCATGATTTGGGCCATTCCCTCTAATTTAGAAGTTGTTCAGTAATGTTAATTCACATTCCTCCCAAAATTTGACACTCAGGCTCCAGAAAACCTTCTCAAATTAATCCCTTGATCTTTCCTTAACCCTATATCCTCTCAACTTCTTGTACGCTTTTTACACTTTCTTATATATCCAAGTGTTATTAATATGTTGACATCTTTTTCACATATGAATGCTATATCCCCTCACCTGTATTGATTACAGAAAGCAGAGACAATGTATTTTTCACTTGTTTGTTTGATCCTTCAAAGCGTAGAGTTATGCACAACAGTGGTCACCTACATAATAAATGTTGAGTGCTACCTAAGGAAAACAAACTAATGTTCATTCTCCAACTCTATTTTGCAGCCCTTCAATTATTTTCATTTCTCTCCACTACACCTCCAAGTTTTTCATGTCTCTTTTAAATCACAATGTCCCAAGAGGGAAAAAAAGCTGAAAAACTTCCCAAAGACAACAGCGAAGATGAGGAAAGATTGGAACTAGACATACGGATGAATTATCCTAGAGCAGGAAAGGTTGTGTAAACTCCAAATGGCTTTCCACAAGAGAATGAATACAGAACAAAAGGGAATCAACTTCAAATTCCTATCACTTAGGATTATTGGTAGAAGCTGGCATGAGCGAGCCATGGAGTTTGAGCGTCTGCTTTTAAGGAGATCTTGAAGAAAACAAGACTTTCCCATCTGTCTAGGGGAATTATAATCCTCTACAGAGGACAGTCAAGGAAGCAAATGAGTTGGTAAACAGCTCTGAACCAGAACATACCAGAAAATAGATAGGTCAGAAGTTTCCACCAGCAGTTTCTCTACGGAGTCCAGCATTCGGGAGTGAAAAACAATGAGGTTCATCACCTTGGCTAAGTCAGGGTTCTCATGCAGGTGCAGTGGAGCCTTAGCCACACTAGTGTATGCCTGTGGTTAGAGTTGGGAAGAGGGCAGAGAAAACAAGATGAGTGAAAGGACCCCCAGCGTTGGAACTGAAATTTGGCCTGGGTATGTCCTATCCAATCAGCAGTTTTCAAGATTGACTCACTCCATAGAGCAGAGCTTAAGAGATAAAAAGATAAAGGATTGTGGGGGAGGAAGAATTTGAGGATGGGGACCATTAACAGCAACAGACAATTACCTGTAAGCGGAACCAGTCCAGCCTCAATCCTGAGAATTCAAATTTCTCTCCGTTATCAACTGTAAGAAAAACAGAAGCAAGTTTTTTAATGGAAACAGTAAAACAGCACACTAATCGCCAACTGCATAGAAGGGTAGGTCCTCTTCAAATACATCTTGTCCCACTCTCTGGCTCAAAGGTCAATATTTCTAGAAAAAAGATGTTCATCCTCATATATGCCATACCTTCCCCACCTGCCCCCAGTTACCTTGTTTGAGATTCAGAGAGGAGAGAGTGCTGACGAACGAGGACATGATGATAGATTCCTCCTCTGGACACACAGACAGGTTCTAAAAGAGGAGTGAGCATAGGTTCCCCAGGATAGAAACCAGGACCACAAGGTTCAGTCAGTGTATGAAGGTAGAATCATTGCTAAGTGCCAAAACAGAGAGAAAAGCCAAGCAAGAGATGGGGGAAGCTTCCTGGGTTCTTTGCCATGTTAACACCCAGCTTCTCTTTATTTTTCTCTCCTATTTCTACGTAGTTTCACTTAGGGAGGGGAAAACAAAGGATGGCTGAGATTTTTTTTTTTAACAATGTAGAGGGGGAAATCGGGTTTTTTGATACCCAATCTAGAAAGTGTGAAATTCAGCCAGGGTGGCTCCAATAGGAAAATGAGCAGGGATTGCCCAGAAATTTCCAAAGGATAATCAATTAAACATCATACCTGAATGATGTCACTAAGCACAAGAGCATCAAATCTTGCCAAGTACCGCAGGTGATATTGCTGTATCACTTTGATGTGTCTTCGGACCAGAGCCCGAATCTCCTCCAACAAGAAAAGTAGCTCTGCAATGCTCCTATAAAGTTGAAGATGAGAACAGAGAGATGTATGAAACTAGAAATTTTAATTAAGACAAACACAGTGAAAAAAATTAAAAAAAAAAAAGACAAACAGTGATAACAGGGCAGAAATTAAGACCTCCTGAGGTCATTTGATGACCCCTTGTGCCCAGTTCGTCCAAGGACAAGGTTACTAGCCATGTCTTAGCCAAGTACTAACGAGTCGGCATAGTCCTCAGGTGTCTTTGTCTTGGTGACATTTTCAGCATGGCGAACCAGCCAGGTGACCTCATCACGAATGAAGGACAGGGCCATGAAAGCAAAAAGAGCCTATGGAGAGGACAGGGACTATTAGAATTTTCAACTTTAAAAGTGGATTTCAAAGCACAGAGAAAACTCCCTTGATAATATACATATGGATATAATTGTGTAGCCACATCAACAGTGTCCAATAATAAACATACACACCCACAAACAATCTCAACTATGTGACACAAAAATCAGACATGTATGGATGTCGACACTGGCTCACAGTCAGTATCCCTCTCTCCCTATCAAATTAAATTTTAGAAATATTTACTGGGCATTTATGTGGTTTAAAACAAAAAAGCAAGCTGTCTCCAATTAGTTCACACTCGAACAGAGCATAAGACAAGCACACAAATAGCTAGCTATAATATATGACATGCTATGATAGTGCCAAAAAGAGAGAGATGAAAAGCTTTGGGGTGCTCCAAGAATATTCAAGGGAATCAGCATATACACATCAAACAGATCACAAAAGACTCAGAAATGCAAAATCTTGTGACTGCCAAGTCACTCCCCACATAGAGTGTCTTATCACTGGTCATTGTCCTCTTCCCACCGTTTCTTTCTCTTGCCTTGGGACCTAGTAGTCCTGGTTCATCAGTTAACACAGCCTCCAGCTCCTTCACTGCCATCCGCAGAAATTGCCGCCGTTGACAGTGAAATTGGCCACTAAGGAAGACAAGGAAAACTAGAGAACATTGCCTCTCCCACCCTTAAAAATCCTCCACAGGCAGCGCAGGAGAGAGATGCACTTAGGAAGGGGTGTAAGGCAAGAGGAAGGTCCAATGCTAAAGTTAGACTTGGTTAAAAAAAAAATTAAAAAAACAAACACAAGAGTCTATGGGGCAGCAGCAAGTTCTTCAGTCGAGGCGATAAAGCTGTACAGAAACTGGGGATATGGCTTAGGTGAGAGAACAAACGTCAGGCGAGATTCCTACTCCATCCCCTTTCAGAAAGCACCTTCCCCACTTTTACCTGTTTGCAATTACATGTTCCTTGCTCTCCTTTATGTCTGCCACTCGCTTGCCATACCTGAGGATCGACACAAGCACAGCAGGGTTGGCCATACTACCAGTTAGGGGCTCTGCCCCACCTTCCCAGTCCTCAGAGTCCAACCTACAGCCCGGGGGGAGCATGGGCAGCCGCACTGGCAGCGTCTTTCCAAAGATCATTCAATTCTACCTCATTATTTTGCAGATAAGGCAAATAAGACCTAGGGAAGGGAAAGGACTTGCCAAAGTCACATAGGCTTTTTTTTTTTTTTTTTTTTTTTGAGACAGAGTCTCACTCTGTTGCCCAGGCTAGAGTGCCATGGCGTCAGCCTAGCTCACAGCAACCTCAAACTCCTGGGCTCAAGCAATCCTATTGCTTCAGCCTTCCAAGTAGCTGGGACTACAGGCATGTGCCACCATGCCCTGCTAATTTTTTCTATATATTTTTAGTTGGCCAATTAATTTCTTTCTATTGATAGTAGAGACAGGGTCTCGCTCTTGCTCAGGCTGGTTTCGAACTCCTGATCTTGAGCAATCCGCCTGCCTCGGCCTCCCAGAGTGCTAGGATTATAGGCGTGAGCCACCGCGCCCGGCTCACATAAGGCTTTAATGGCGAAGCTGGACTAGACTTCCTTCAAGTCAAGGCACTCTTCCAGGTTTGAGCGGGGTAAGAGGAGCAGTGCATAAGTATAACACAGGCCCTATTGTCAGATAAAAGTAGTTACTCCAGCTCTACCTTGGGTCCCATTCTTGCACACTTCCTTTTAGAATGTAACTTTATCTATTATCTCTTTGTCACTTTAATCTCTCCTTCTCCATTGGCTTATTCTCTTCTCCCAACAAATAAGTTCAAAGCCCCCCTTATTCAAAGAAGGCCCTAGCTCGACCCTGACAATCCACAATTCTCCCACACCACCAAACTCCTCCAAAGAAACACCTGTACTCTTTACTTCCTCACCTCTCACTGACCCTTGAATTCCACAAGGCCTTCCACACTAAGCAAACTGCTCTTCCTCTTCATCCTTGAATCCCTTCCAACCCAAGCACAATGCTGTGTATAGCTATGAGCAGGTGCCATTGCACTCATAGACTTTTCCTGGACTTCATTTTCCTAGTTTTTAAACCAAACTTTGCCTTGAGAAAAGTGTGAAGCTTGAGTCTGAGAGAAGTATACGAAGGCTAAGCCTCTCTCTAAGGTCAATGTGAATTTTTGTATCACCAAATTAAATGGCCTTTTCATTTTTTTAGTTTGCCTGCAATACTTGACTGTCCTGATCATATCTCCTTTTTTTCTACTAGTGACCCATGCTCAAAACCCAAGCATTACCTTAGACTCTGTGCTAAGTTCCCTATAGCTGTCTTCTCTTGTCCTGTGTCACTGTTACCACTTTAGTGGGACTTCATAGCCTCTCATTTCCCTTCTCCAAACCACTCCTTTATTGGAATTAGCACAAAATCAAAGAAATCTGGACTTGGAAAATATCTTAATTAAATAAGGATTCAATGCCACAGCATTCCTGTTGGATAATTATTTCAACCTCTGCATAGTACAATGGAAAGAGACAGGATTAGGAGTCAAAAAATCTAGAATTATTTTCTAATTCTGCCTCTTCTTATCTGAGTGATGCTGAAACTGAGCCTCAATTTTCTCATTTGTAAAGAAGATATTAATACTTATACCTGAATTATTATGAAGATCTAATTAGATCATTTATGTCAAAGAACCCCCTAAACTATAAATCATATATGGTAGTTGCTGTTTTTAGAGATAGGGAACTGAACACCCTTCAAATATCCCTTCCATTCCTTAGAAACAGTAATCATTGGAGAATTTTTCCAAAGCCACCCCCTGTAACTTCTAAAAACTATGATTCTTAGATTTACTCTCTCTTAACTCTCCTACTGTTTTTTTTAATGATACTACCCAGGTATTGAGAGTATAAAGAATTAGTATTCTCATAGACTGTTGATAATATAATCTGTTTGGAGGGCAATTTGGTAAGAGCTATTAAAATTTAAAATGTGCATATTCTTTACCTAATTTCTTAGAATTTACTCTATAGAAATAGTCACATAACTTGGTAAATTTACTAATAATCATTTAATTGTACACTTAAAATGGAATAATGGCATGGCATGTAAATTATACTTCAATAAAGTTGTCTTTAAAAAAATTTTAAAAAAATAAAAAAATAGTCACATAGACTCACAAAGATATATGTCTAAGAACGTTCATTACAGCATTGTTTGTGATGATTTTACAAAGTGGAAACAGTTCAGATATCCATCAATAGGAGTTTGGGTAAATAAATTATGTTATAACCATATAATGGAATATTATTTAACTGTTAAAAAGAATAAGTCTTTATACGCTGATATTCAAAGATATCCAAAATATAGTAAGTAAAAAAAAGCAAACTTCAGAATATGGAATATAGATCCATTGCCTTTTTTTTTTTTTTTTTTTTTTTTTGAGACAGAGTCTTACTCTGTTGCCCGGGCTAGAGTGCCGTGGTGTCAGCCTAGCTCACAGCAACCTCAAACTCCTGGGCTCAAGCAATCCTTCTGCTTCAGACTCCCGAGTAGCTGGGACTACAGGCATGCACCACCATGCCAGGCTAATTTTTTTAATATATATATATTTTTCAGTTGTCCAGCTAATTTCTTTCTATTTTTTTAGTAAAGAACGGGGTCTCCCTCTTGCTCAGGCTGGTCTTGAACTCTGAGCTCAAACGATCCTCCCACCTCAGTCTCCCACAGTGCTAGGATTACAGGTGTGAGCCACCACACCCTGCCAATCCATTGCTTTTTAAACATTACTTATATGAGGTTGAAAATACATGTATACCTTTATATGTTTATATATGTATATATACACACAAGTATATGGAGGATGTTTATCAAACTATCCAAGGAGGTGAGATCGTAGCCAACTTCCACTCTGTGTTTTTCACATTTCTGGATGTTTTATTTGCAACCAGAAAAATAATATGAGTATTTTGACCCTTTCCTTAATCCCACATCTCCCTATCATTATGGCTCTCTCTATTCTTCCCTTTACATCAAACTTCTTGAAAGAATTATTTATTAAATTATTTATCCCTCATTTTCTTTGAAACCTACTGCAACCCAGCTTTCAACCTCACCACTCAACTGAAGTTGTTCACAAAAAGGGCACCAAGACTTTATAGCCACATCCAATGAACATTTTTCAATCCTCATTTTATTTTATCTCTCAATGTCATCCGACATAAATAACCAGTCCTTTCTTCTTGGAATGCTTCTTCCCTTGGCTTCTCTTTTCCCTCTTCTCAATATCCCTCCCTGATTTCTCTGCCCCTGCCTGGCCCTTAACTATCAATGGACACAGAGGATTGTTCCGTCCTTTTCTCACTCCACATGTTCTCCTTGAGTAAATTCATCTACATTCATAGCATTGATTACCAGTTCACCAGTCTTCATCTGAATCCAGACATCATTCCTAAGTTCCAGAACCACAAAGTAAAAGGCCTAACACACATTCATCTATCTTCACTGTCCTATATGTAATTCAAATTCAATCTGTTCAAAACAGAATATACAATCTTTCTCCCACAAACTTACTTTTAGTCACATGTTCTCTTTTTTTTTTTTGAGACAGAGTCTCGCTCTGTTGCCCGGGCTAGAGTGCCATGGCGTCAGCCTAGCTCACAGCAACCTCAAACTCCTGGGCTCAAGCGATCCTTCTGCCTCAGCCTCCCGAGTAGCTGGGACTACAGGCATGCACCACCATGCCTGGCTAATTTTTTCTATATATTTTTAGTTGTCCAGCTAATTTCTTTCTGTTTTTAGTAGAGACAGGGTCCTGCTCTTGCTCAGGCTGTTCTCGAACTCCTGACCTTGAGTGATCCTCCTGCCTCGTCCTCCCAGAGTGCTGGGATTGGGATTACAGGCGTGAGCCACCACGCCCAGCCATCGTCACATGTTCTCTTATCTTTTTTTTTTTTTAAGATGGGGTCTCACACTACCACCCAAGCTAAAGAGCAGTGACTCTAATAGCTCACTGCAGACCTGAACTCCTAGGCTCGAGCAATTCTCCCGTCTCAGCCTCCGGAGTAGCTAGGATTACAAGAGCAAGCCACCACATCTGGCTATTCTCTTGTCTTAAAGAATGCCAGATATCCACACCAGAAACCTTAACATCATCCTCAGTTCCTCCTAATTTACTTAATTAATCGACGTCTCTACTTTTTCCCATATACTTTTGCTTCTTGCAGCCAGAGTGATCTTTTCTAAAATGCAAATATGATTATGTCACTCCTCTGTCTGAAATCATTCAAAAGCTCCCTATCCTTTTTAGGACAGATTCAAACTCCATGGCAGAGCATACAAGGCCCCAACTTACCTCTCCAAATTCATCTCTTGACATCCCACCTTCGTAACCCAGCTGCCCATGCACTGAACTACATGAACTTCTTCGAACTTGCCATGCTCTCTCAATTCAAATATCTTGACAGTTTCTCTGCCTAGAATTATCTTTCTCAGCCTTAAGCAACTCTCCTGACTTTGTATCCAACACAAACACACACACACACACACACACACTTCATCTGTTTAGCTCTTCAGGTCTATCTGTCTACAGGTTTTTCCAGATCCTACAAGGCCAGCTTAAGTATCCATCTAAATACTTCCATGGGCGAGGGCAGTGGCTCACACCTGTAATCCTAGCACTCTGGGGGGCTGAGGCAGGCGGATAGTTTGAGCTCAGGTGTTCAAGACCAGCCTGAGCAAGAGTGAGACCCCGTCTCTACTAAAAACAGAGAAAAAAATTAGCTGGACAGCTAGAAATATATAGAAAAAATTAGCCGGGCATGGTGGCGCATGCCTCTAGTCCCAGCTACTCGGGAGGCTGAGGCAGGAGGATCGCTTGAGCCCAGGAGTTTGAGGTTGCCATGAGCTAGGCTGACACCACGGCACTCTAGCCCAGACAACAGAGTGAGACTCT
Source organism: Lepilemur ruficaudatus (assembly GCA_963574885.1). Lineage (NCBI taxonomy): Eukaryota > Metazoa > Chordata > Mammalia > Primates > Lepilemuridae > Lepilemur > Lepilemur ruficaudatus. The sequence goes on along the minus strand of CAUYRT010080256.1, from coordinate 15,673 downwards.
GTCTCAAAATAAATAAATAAATACATACATAAAATAAATGCTTCCATGGTACTCTGTATTTACACACCATAATCCCTTACTATATCACAAGTTTGTTTATTTTCCACAAGTTTGCAAACTCCTTGAGAGCAGAAACTGTCTCTTTTTATTTAACAAGTATATCGCGCTTACAATGTACCAGGCACTTTTCTACATGCTTTACAAATAATAACTCTTTTCTTCTTCATGACATCTCTAGGGTGTAGGTCATAGGGAAGGTACTACTACTACCCACATTTTATAGATGAGGAAATTGAGGCAATGGCATGGAGAAGTAACTTGCCCAAGGTCACACAACTAGGAAGTGGTAGAGCTTGAATTCAAACCCAAGCAAACTGGTTTCAGAGTCCATGCTCTTAACCTCTATGTTATCTTATGAATTACTGTATCCTTAAAACTCAGTGACGCAGCTAGCAAATAGTAGGTATTCAATAATGATTTCCTCAATAGTTAGAATGAACCCTTACAACCCTTACTCTGAAGCACTAATGGAGGCTGAAAAAGGACACCAGGAGGGGCTAAAAATCCCCAAAAATGAGCTTGGCTCTCATGTCTCTCACCCTTTCAAACTGCTAAACAGGTCCTCGGTGACCTTGTGCACCTGCAGCACCTCCTCTCGGACGAGGGTGATGTACAGGGAGCCCTGCAGACACAGCTTCCACAGCTTCTGGCACTGGCTGTTGGAGTTGAGACACCCGTGACAAAGGAGAAACCCAGCTGTGGATGGGTGAAACAGGACAGAGGCAGACTTTTAGAACTGGTTCTCCAGGTAACAGCTGCTGTCTCCAATCCCACCTACTGCCACCAAACTTACTTATAATCCAGCGCTCCATGACTTCCACAGACAGATATTCACAGGCCATCTGTGAGAAGAGAGACAGAGATGGTCAGTTATTTACCTTAGTCTTCCCCTAAAGGAAAAAGCCAAGCTAGAATCTAAGTATCAAAACCAACTTTTATTTTGCCATACTGGATTAGGGCACTTTGAAAAACCAATAGCTGGGACACCTGCCAATAATGAAGGTGAGGCACTGGAAGTGAAGGAGAAATAAGGAATATAGTTGAGAAAAGGAAAAGGAGCTTGGGCTGGAAGTTTAATATAACCTCTCTTCAACAGTTCGGATACTTTTAATAACAATAAAATGAGGAGAGCAAAACTAAAACGTTCTCCCTCCTTTGGATTCTTTTACCACTTAAAGTACAAATCATTCATTTGGGATGTGAGGGCGATCTGGCTGCGACATCTGTCACCCCATTGATTGCCAGGGTTGATTCGGCTGATCTGGCTGGCTAGGCGGGTGTCTCCTTCCTCCCTCACCGCTCCACGTGCGTCCCTCCCGAAGCTGCGCGCTCGGTCAAAGAAGACAACCTTCCCGGCTAGAGGAGGACCGGTCTTCGGTCAAGGGTATACGAGTAGCTGCGCTCCCCTGCTAGAACCTCCAAACAAGCTCTCAAATCATTCATCTGACACGTATCACTAATCTGGTACCATCAATTGTATTTTTATGACAGGGTATATCTTCCCTAAGAGACTACAAGTTCTTTGAGCGAAGGACTTTCGGCCCATAGTTGTCAAACAAAAACATTTATTAATTAATTGACTCCTAAGCTCAAATTCCTACCTAAATAGGTGTGTATCCTAGAAGAGAGCAAAGGATTCTTAGGGCCGACATTTCCTGAGAGAAGCACTCACCACAGAGATGGCCTTGGCAAAGAGAATGCCTCTACTAACAAGAGGAAAAGGGAACTCACGGTATCTGAATTGGCAGGGTTAATCATGGCTGGGGGGGTGCTGATGAGACTCAGAAGCTGGGCACTGCGCCACTGCTCAGCCCCCTGGTTTCTTCGGACAAAGAGGAAGTGCAAAGAGAGGAGGGCCCCGCTCACAGCCTGTAGGGGAAAAGCAAACGAAACCTTAATGTCAATGATGAGGACAACGTACTGCTGCCTGAGGTATTCTCCACTCTCTCAGGGAACTTGCCTTTGTGTGAGGCCCAAATTCTTCCGTTAGCTTTTTCAGAGGGTGTTCATACTCCAAGACCATCTGACCCAGACGAGCAAAACTGGGGTCACTAGAAGAAAGCAAGCAGAAGAAAGACGAGTTAAGGGAGGGTTCTCCCTTAACCATGACATAAATTCTTATGTTTACATATAGGACAAAGATGTGTGCATAGACTGGCATTCCCCACCGTCTCCAAAGATATACTTACTAAACTAGGAATTACACGTACAGGACCCCACTGCAGGCTCAGGTGTACTAAACTGTGGCTAGACAGAACAATACAATTTTGGACAGGTCCATGAACGTTTTTTCCTTATAAGCACCCAAAATAGTGTTGGACACATGAAGGGTACTCAATAAATTTGTGTCGATTAGTTGGAAACCAAGTAATATGCCTAGACCCAAATCTGTATACAACCCAAAAGAGCACATAAATATTCAGAGCTAACAGATAAGGCATGTGCCTAAGTATCCATGTAGACACACGCAAATACAAATCGCGCATAGAACGACAGGCCACAACCCACTCTGATCCCTCTGATCTTTGTTTTTTTTCAGCCCTTAAATACTTATATTTGTCCTAATGGAGGGGGACACAACTGCAGCTAATCCAAATCCATTTGTATTTGGCTTCAAATGTATTATACATTACTTACCTCTAATGGCTTTATCTTACTAATATTATTCCTACCAGTACTAAAAAGAATTCTTTGCCTTTTGTAATAACCTGAAAAGCAGAGTAGAAGCCAGTCCAGGATTAAAAATTGATCAGAAATAGTACAAACTGGATAATCCACTAGCAGATATTTAAGAGTTAACTACAGTTGTCCCTCAGTATATGTGGGGGATTAGTTCCAGAACCCCTGTGTATACCAAAATCCATGCATACTCAAGTCCCACAGTCAGCCCTGAGGAACCCAGACACATGAAAAGTAGGCCCTCTGTATACTCAGGTTTAACATCCTGTGAACACTGTATTTTTGCTCCACGTTTGGTTGAAAAAAATCTGCATACAAGTGGACCTGCACAGTTCAAACCAGAGTTGTTCAAGGGTCAACTATATATGTAAAAGTGTACCTTGTCTTGCCTGGGCTATCATGTAGATTATAGGTTCTTATATGAGAACTCATGGCATCTATTTCCTTTGTATCCCTGCCCCCACCTCATAGAACCATCCATGAGACTGTTCATATAGTATCCTCCCTTAACTCACCCATGACCATGCACCATCTCATGGGCACAGTTGTACATGCCAATGAGTAGCCGTCGATCCTCAATCCGTGACAGAAGTAAAATAACTGAGGTGTAAGTCACAATCAAGTCCAAGTAACTCCGAGTGAAGTCAAAGTTGAGATTCTGCAAGGAAAATACAAAGGAACTCAAGAACAGCATGGCTAATTAATTTGGATCTCCCTATTTCTCTAACCACTCCAGAAAGTGCTAAATAGATTCTGAATGGGTCTATTTAGAAGTAGGAACTGACACACCAAGTGTAATGGCTTGCATCTGTAATCCCAGCAATTTGGGAGTCCAAGGCAGGAGGATCTCTTGAGGCCAGGAGTTCATGACCAGCCTGGGCAACAGAGTGAGACCCCATCCCTGCCAAAAATAAATAAATAAAGAAGGCAAGCATGGTGGTGCATGCCTGTAGTCCTTGCTACTTGGAAGGCTGAAGCAGGAGGACTGCTTGAGCCCAAAAGTTCAAGGTTACAGTGAGCTATGATTCAGCCACTGCACTCCAGCCCCCATCTCAGAGCAAGACCGTATCTCAAAAAAAAGAAAGAAAGAAAGAGAGAGAGAGAGAGAGAGAGAGAAAGAGAGAGAGAGAGAGAGAGAGAGGAACTGACAGGAAAATTCAAAAGCAGACAGTTGGAACAAAAGTCAGAGGTTATAAAAATGAGCTCAAGATGCAGGGAGACCAGGAAATAAGGTAGCATTTGGGAGCTGGAAGAAGTGGAATAACATTTTTGTGTAAATTATCTATTAATTAAATCACATCGCTGATCTGCTTAACTTGTAAATATATTTTATCATTAGTACTTTTTACAAAACAATTATAATCCTGAGAAGGAACAAATGAAATAGCCATTCTTCCAGTCCCATCCCACCCCACACTGTCCCACCCTGGCCTTTTCTTTGACTCTGTGATAAAAGAGAATTGCAAAGGATCTTACAATATCAAAATGGCACTGGCAGGCGTCAATGGTGTTGAGAAGTTCATAAACGTGATCCTGGGGGTGGAATTGAAGATGCAAGTGAATAAAGAATAAAGAGAAGGTGACATGTACAACCAGAATTTGAGGTTCCAGAAAGCCACCAAGTAACAGAAGAAAGAGATTGTTGAAGAGAGGAAGTTCCTCCTCAGTAAGCCATCAGTAAGACCTTCTCAGGCTACACTGCCAAATGCCCATGTTTCTATAGGCAGAGTCTCTACCACATTATACACAGTGTCCCTGAGCTTATCACCCCTGTGTCCCAACCCTCCACATAAAAAAGTTTACGAAACACAGATCATCTAATAGGCAGTTTCAAAAGTGCCAAAAAGCAAACCCATTTTTGACAAACCCCAGAGTAAATCTATTCTTGGATTCCATCTCCTGTTCTCAGGAGTAAATCATTAACAAATGGGAATACTACCCAACTTGCCATGCGTTTCTATTTACTGACCACTCACTATATGTTAAGTACTTACTAGGTAATTTGCATGTACTTCATTTAACTCTCATTCTCTTATGACAGGAATTCTTTTTCTTTTCATATGTAATTTTGCCTAAATAAATGTGCAGTTTTATTGTGGGCACTTCCCTTCCTGCCCCCATCCTGCCCAACCCCAGGTAAACCAGTTTAACAACCTAATATGTCTTTTCTTATTTTTCTCCCTATTTATATAATTCTATTCAATAGAAAAGAAGAAAAAGAAAGATAGAGACAGGTTTTTTTGGTCATCATTTGTGTTACAAAATTAAGATAATATTCTTCTTGTCATTTTGCTTTTCTCATTCAACCTTACTTGCTGAAAATCCTCAAAGTCACCTGGTAGAGCACTGTTGCATTCTTTCTGATAGTTGCATAATAGCCTATGATATACCACAATTCATTCAGACTTTCTCCCACCAATTCATTTTGTTCCCAGTTCCTGGCCTTTTTGCACATTGTTACTTTTGTTTCTATGAAAGTAAAATTGCTGGATCAAAGAGTATATTTTGTATATTTTTATTTTTAAAATATGTTGCCAAAAGATTTGAAAAGGCACTTGACAAAAAAAAATATACAAATGGCAAATAAGCACACAAAAAGATTGTCAATGATGTTAGTCAGCAGGGAAATGCAAATTAAAACTACAATAAGATACCACTACACATTCACAAGAATGGCTAAAATTTAAATCAGATAATAGCAAGTGCTGACAAGAATGTGGAGCAACTGGAACTGTCATATTATTGGTGAGAGGATAAAATGGAACAACTTCGAAAAAAGTTTGGAAAAAGAAAAAAAGTTTGGCAGTTTCTTATAAAATTAAACATGCTCTCACCATAAGATTCAGCAATTCAACTTATAGAGTATTTACCCAAATGAAATGAAAACTATGTCCCCATAAAGATTTGTGCTTGAATGTTTATAGCAACTTATGCATTAATGGCCAAAATCTGAAAACAATCCAAATATCCATCAACAGGTAAATGGATAAACAAACTGTACCCATTGTACCTATACAATGAAAAAGTTATCATCAAAAATGGGGACTGAATCACTGATACATGTAACAACATAAATAAACCTCAAAAACATCATGCTGAGTGTAAGAAGCCAGATACAAAAGAATACACACTGTATAGATTCCATTTACTTGAACCTTTACAAAAGAAAATCTATTCTAGAAAGCAGCTCAGTGATTGCCTGAGGCTAGGAGTGAAGGGTAGGGATTGACTGAAGGAAAAAAAGACACAGGGAACTTTTGGGGTGATGGGAATTTCCTACACTTTGATTGTGATGGTGTCTACATAAACATATACATTTGTCAAAACATGTTAAAATGTGTAGGAAAAATTTTTCCAATTTATCTTCCCGAAAAAGCTGTGTCTAAATTAACAGATGGGGAAACCAAAGCTAAGAGCAGTTAAGAAACTTGCCCAAGATCACAGAGCTAGTCAGGAATGGCACCAGAGTTTGAATCCAGAGCCATGATCTTCCCTTTATGCTACATGACCTCTAGACCTCGTCTAGGTCTATGCTGCCTCATTTGCTAGTAATGCCTTTGTATAACTCCAGCCTGCAACACAATTTCCATGGGATATAGTTGAAGTTCACTTTCAGCCACTCACACAACCAATGTCACCACATAGGTCTTATTCTCTAAAGACAAGACTCAGAAGTCTAAAGACAAGTCAACAAAATTAACATTTGTTGGCCTATTACTTTACTATTAATATACGCTAAACACTGAGCTAGGTGTTTTCCATGCATTATCTCATTCAATTCTCACAAACACTCCATACAATAAATTTTATTTCTCCATTTTATAGATAAGGAAACCGGGATTCAAACAGTTCTTTGTCTGAAGCTGTACAGCTTATAAGTGGTAAAGCTGAGATGTGAAACCAAGTTGCCTAATTCAGTGCCTATCTACTTTACAATGCACCCTACTTCAATGTCCTTATTTCCCTTCCTGCCCTAAACAAGCCATACCATATACCTTAGGCTTGGAATTTTACAGCTGCAGCAACCAGCAGGTATTCTAAAATCCCCTTTGGACTCCAACTTTTTCCAGTAAGAAGCTTTTTTATATGCTTCCAGCATTCTTTCCACTGCCTCCACCAGTGCCCATCCTCTTCCTAGCCACTACTCTCAATTCCAAGATTAATGCCCTTGACCTGACATTCCCTCAGATCTTACAGTCCTTCACATCCCCACTTCTCTCTTCATCGTGTGATCTAATGAATGTCCTGGATTAGCTTCCCTGGGGTAGGCACAGGGCACCTAAGGCAGGGCCCGTACTCTTGTACCACCTGAAAAAAATATTATAATACCAGCCCTTGGATTGCTCAGAGGGCTAAAATTTGTATTATTTTTTGAATACATAAATAATACATGTTTATTATAGAAAAATTAGAAAATACAGATAAGTTTAACTTTAGTTTTTTGTTTTTTTTTTTCTTTTTTGTTTTTGAGACAGAGTCTCACTCTGTTGTCCGGGCTAGAGTGCTGTGGTGTCAGCCTAGCTCACAGCAACCTCAAACTCCTGGGCTCAAGCAATCCTTCTGCCTCAGCCTCCTGAGTAGCTGGGACTACAGGCATGTACCACCATGCCTGGCTAATTTTTTCCATATATTTTTAGTTGGCCAATTAATTTCTTTATATTTTTTAGTAGAGACAGGGTCTCGCTCTTGCTCAGGCTCGTTTCGAACTCCTGACCTAGAGCGATTCACCCGCCCCGGCCTCCCAGAGTGCTAGGATTACAGGCGTGAGCCACTGCGCCCAGGCCAACTTTAGTTTTTGAAACCACTAATAATCCCACCAATCAGAAATTCTAACCTTTTTTAAATGCACATTTATCTATGTAAATATCCATTTTAGGGGCATCTTATATCTTAAACTGTATTGTAATTTGCTTTTACATTAAACATATATGAAAAACATTTTTCTATGTCAATTAATATAAATAATATATTATCATCTTTAACAGCTGCAGAATATTCATTTATACACACATATTCTGAACTTTCAACCAAGCATCTATTTATTGGATATATCATTATCAAGTTGTAACTGTCATAAAATGCAAGACAATACATTCTTGCACATATATCTTTGCACTTCTGACTGTTTCCTGAAGACAAATTTTTAGAAATAGAATTACTACATTAATTTGTAAGACTTTAGAAACACATTATCAATTTTTCTCAAAAACATTGTATTAAATAATTTTTAATTTTTATGTTTACAAAAATAGTATGTGCTCATTGTTTAAAATGTAAATAAAATATCACCCATGTAGTACTGCTACTAAAAGCTGTTAACAATAAGACAAATCCAAATTGAAGGATATTCTAAAAAACATCTAGCCTCGACTCTTCAAAAGGTCAGTGCCATGAAAGATAAAGGCTGGGAATTATTATTAATAAGATGAAAGACTAAGGAGACAAAAGTAAATCCAACGTGTGATTCTTGAGACAACTGGAGAAATATGAATATAAGCTACATATTACCCAATATTATAGGGTAATGGCAATGTTATATTTCCTGAGTATGATAATTGTAACAGGGTTGGGTAAGAAAATATTCTTGTTCTTAGCAGATGTATGCTAAAATATTTTCTGAAGGAAATGTCATGATGTCTGCAACTAACTCAAATGGTTCAGAAAAAAAAAAACAGTGTTAAGTAAATGTGGCAAAATACTGATAATTAGGAGATCCAGGAGAATTGCAAAACAATATTCATTGTACTACTCTCGGAATTTTTCAGTAGGTTTGTAATAAAATATCAGGGAAAAATACCTGAAATTTTTAAAACTTAAATAAAGCAAAGATGTATAGCTTATACAAGTTGACCATCTCTAATCCAAAGATCCAAAATCTGAAACTTTGTGAATGCCAATATGACACTCAAAGGACATGCTCATTGGAGCATTTCAGATTTAGAATTTTTGGATGAGGGATATGCAGCCATATAATGCAAATATTCCAAAATCCAAAAACTTAACAAAATCCAAAATACTTCTGGTTCCAGGCATTTTGGATAAAGAATATTCAACCTCTATGGAGAACTCCTAAAACTCAACAACAAAAAGCAACCCAATTTCAAAATAGGCAAAGTGTGTGAAATAGACATTTCTACAAAGAAGATACACAAATGGCCAATAAGCGTATGAGAAAAAAATGTTCAACATCACTAATCATTACCAAAATGCCTATCAAAACTACAATGAGATAACACCTCACACCCATTAGTTTGGCTACTATCAAAAAAAAAAACAGAAAATAACAATTGTAGGTGAGGATGTGGAGGAAGCATAGCCCCTGGGTGCTGCTGGTGGGAATGTGAAATGGTACAGTATGGAAAACAGTATGGAATTCCTCAAAAAGTTAAAAATAGAATTATATGATCCAGCAATTCCACTTCTGGGTGTATACCCAAAAGAACTGAAAGTAGGGTCTCAAAAAGATATTTGTATACTCATGCTCATAGTAGCATCATTCACAATAGCTAAAATGTGAAAGCAACCCAAGTGTTCATCAATATATGAATGGATAAGCAAAATGTAGTATATACATACAATGAAATATTATTCAGCCTTAAAAAGGAAAGAAATTCTGCAATATGATACAACATGAATGAACCTTGAAAATATTATGCTAAGTGAAATAAGCTAGTCATAAAAAGACAAATACTTATTATTCTACTTACATGAGGTACTTAGAGTAGTCAAAATCATAGAAACAGAAAGTAGAATGGTGTTTGTCAGGGGCTGGAGGGAGGGGTAAATGGGAGTTGTTGTTTAAAGGGTAGAGAGTTTCAGTTTCACAAGATGAAAAGATGGTTGCACATTATGAATTTATTTAGTACCACCGAACTGTACACTTAAAAATGGTTAAGATGGGTTTTATTTTATTTATTTGTGTATTTCAGCACAATTTTTTTTAAATTTGGGGGGGGAAGTATACCTTAGTAAATTGAAGCCAATCATAATCCATCTCCAAAGATAGTTATTTTTAACAGTTTAATGTATAACTCCAAATATTTCTTACATATATACTAACACTATGTATATACAAGCTTATATATCTTTTAAAATAAAAACATGACGTACCATATGCTATTCTGCAATTTGCTTTCATTTAACAATACAACTTAGATATCTTTCCATATCAGTACATCTCATTTTTTCAAGAATCTATATTAAGCAACACATATCACCAACTACTAAGGAAGGAATAGCCTCTGAAAGACCGTGCCTACATTAGGGATCTAGGACAGGGAGAGCTCACCCGAAATTCCATGACATCCACAAATGACTGGTAGTAGTTAGTGAGGAATCTAATTATTTCAGTTTTTTCACGATGTACTGGCCCTAAATGTTGCTGAAAGAAACACAAGACAAAATTAAAAATGCAAAATAGAAGACAATTGATCAAATTAATTCAAAGAGAACAGGGGTTATACCTAAAATATTCTTAAAGAGGGTTGAAATACACTGACAGAAGAAGTTGGAAACTCTCTGATGCTCTGCAGATCTTTAAACAGAGGAGATTCTCTATCTAGGCCGGATGGTTGCGTGAGAGGAAAGTTCAAAGACCCTTTCAGTCAAAGAGGCTTACTATTTATATCAAAGTCAAAAGAAGCAGAATGAGAAGATGCTATAGGTAAGATGGATGAGAAATCGAAGGCTACCATTTAATCAGGAAGAAGTGTTATCCCACTAGATGCATAAGACAAGTAGCAAGGAAACACTGAGTGTGAAACAGGAAGCACAATAAAATACAGCACACTGCTAGGTTGAGAGAGCTGACTTCCTGTACAAAAAATGTGTTCTCATGAATCTTGCAAAGGAGAAACGGGCAATGCTTTGCTCCAGTTTACCCTGGAAGAATTCCATCTTATCTCAAAATTCTCAAGACCTAAAGCTCTACAACCTGAAGCCCTGTAGTTGCTCCATCCCCTGCCAAGTTTGAAGACAGGCAGTCAAAAGAAAAGAAGCCCAGCCACCCCAGTAGACAGTTATTTCAGAGACAGACAAGGAGGAGGACAGAGTTCTCACCGTGCTGTTTCGGACATCTATGTTGGGAAATTTCTTGTTGATGTACTTCAAAGATGACTCCATGGACTTTTCCAGCAAGAAAGGTGGCTTGGATTTGGGGTCTGCACAAGTCTGCACAGATAAAACACACTATATTTCAACTGTTCCTCCTGCCCCTCAGAAACATACCTCTTCCCTGCATCATTCAACCTCGAAGCTCTCTTAGGAAAGGGCACTCTGGAAATTAGTTATAAAAGCATGAGCATAGGTCAGGAATAAATTCCAGGACATTGAGCCAACTATCAAAGAGCTAAATAACAACCTGAGCATTTTGTCTCACTGGGTAAAGCTTAATATCTGCTTGGCCCTAGCACAAAGAGGAAGCTGTTTCCCTGCCCCTCAATTGCAGCCAGAAGGAGTAAGAAAAGCAACTGGGAGTTAGACTTTGTGCAAGACTCAGTGGCACAATTTGGGTCATTACATAAGTATCTTATCACAAAGGGTATTTATAGGAGTCATGGAGACAAAGAAACCATGATCTTGGTGATTTAAATTTCCCTCCCCCAATCCTTCTCCACTCCCACTGCTCCACTTGATCAGCCTTAAAAAAAAAAGTTCCCTCCCCCAGGTCCCCTACCCTCTTTTCCAGGAAAACACCCTGTCTTTACCTCTTTACTTCCTAAGGCTTGCCAGCCCCTAGCCCACCTCTCGCCACCAGCTTCTCCCAATTGCACAGTTCCTCTTCTGAACACACAGATACACACAATCGCAGCATAAATTGTACCAGACTAAGTCCCTCAGAAGGCAACTACCCTTTTTAATCTAAATTTCTATTTTTTTTTTCCCCTTTTAGAGAAGTACTTCTCGAAAGTGGAAAAGTTTTTGCCAGAGACCCAACTTCAGATCTCTTCAGAGTATGGGAGATCAGCAATAAATAATAAAACCCAAAATTCTAGACACCAGAGCTTTATCCAAATCACTCAGAACACAGTTACTCCCCCGACACTCCTACCCCTGCCCCCAGCCCCAGCAAAAAGCAGATGCTCTCATGGGGGTGAGAATCATACCTAGAAAGGGGAAGCCCTGAAAAGGAGCTCCCCTTCTGCCTTCCGGAACCAGCTGGCCTATATAATCGCAGTGACTAAAGGCCTGTTAGAGCAGTGGAAAAGAGGATGGGGTCTAACTGCTGGAACTATCCGCCTCAGGGTCTCCTGCCCGTCTCAGGGTTCCCCGCCCTAATGTTGCTAGAATAATTAGTAGTACTGCCCATGCTTACCTTCTTGATGTTATACATTCGGATGAGAACCCCCTGACCCCGATCATTCAGGATAGTGAGCTTCTCTGCAAATTTATGCTGGTAAGCAGAGGTCAAAGACATGATGGGCACTGAGAGAGAGGAGCATCCAGACAGCAATGCCCGATCTCCCCAAACACTTTCAGCTTGGGTGGTGACACCCTCTGGGTGGAGGGAGTCAGCCTGGTTGGTGCGCTGGTCTTCCGTTGCCTCTGCCATTGGCTTATGGGTGAAATCAGTCATTATGGTTCACAAGCCCTCAGAGCCTTCTTGTGCTTCCTCTTGCACACTCAGCAGAGGAGACTTCCTCTTTCTGCCTGTACGGCACTTTTAGTATGGCTGTGACGTGGGTGGAAGCTGGGGAGAGGGATAGGCTTTCAAGGCTCTTCACAGACTGGCACTAACCGTTTTGGTCTCATGCCTCCACAAGTGTCCTATACAAAGATCTATGCCAAGCCGGGCGCAGTGGCTCACGCCTGTAATCCTAGCACTTTGGGAGGCCGAGGTGGGTGGATCGCTCAAGATCAGGAGTTCAAAACCAGCCTGAGCAAGAGCGAGACCCCGTCTCTACTAAAAATAGCAAGAAATTAATTGGCCAACTAAAAATATATAGAAAAAATTAGCTGGGCATGGTGGCGCATGCCTGTAGTCCCAGCTGCTTGGGAGGCCGTGGCAGTAGGATTGCTTGAGCCCAGGAGTTTGAGGTTGCTGTGAGCTAGGCTGACGCCACGGCACTCTAGCCCGGGCAACAGAGTGAGACTCTGTCTCAAAAAAAAAAAAAGATAAAAGAAACTGAGATCAATCTCTGTCCTGAGATTTCAGGATTGGAAGGTCTGTGGTGGGGCCTAGAAGTCTGCGTTTATGAGCACCCTAAGAGGTTTTGGTGCAAATGTCCAGGGGACACATGTTGAGAAACACTGATCTAGAATAACCCCTGTTAGACACAGTAGCTACTCAGTAAGCATGCTGGTTTATTTGTTGAATTAAGACCTAGATAGGAAATGGGCCCCATGAAGAATGAAATTAATTGATTAATAAGAGGAAATTAATTATAGCTTTTAAATCTTAGAGGATTGAATGAATTTTAGCACTAAAATATTCTTGCCATTCTAACCAGGCCTTAATCCCCTAACTCAGGAAAATTTTCACTCATTTCAAGTTTCTTTCAATGCACAAAGCAAAAAGTCCTAGGAAAAATTCTAAATCAGAACGAATTATCTTCATTTCCACCTCCTTTCCAATGCCTTTCCTCCGGTTTCAATCATTTCCATTTTCCATATCCAGAGCTCTCATGGTCTTTTTACTTTTTTCTTTTTTTGAGACAGAGTCTCACTCTGTTGCCCGGGCTAGAGTGCCGTGGCGTCAACCTAGCTCACAGCAACCTCGAACTCCTGGGTTCAAGTGATCCTCCTGCCTCAGCCTGCCGAATAGCTGGGACTACCTGCATGCTCCACCATGCCCGGCTAATTTTTTCTGTTTTTTAGTAGAGACAGGGTCTCGCTCTTGCTCAGGCTGGTTTCGAACTCATGACCTTGAGCGATCCTCCCGCCTCAGCCTCCCAGAGTGCTAGGATTACAGGCATGAGCTACCGTGCCCGGCCTCATGGTCCTAATAAATCCTAGGAGCGGAGGGGAGAGAGGCAGGGATGATCAGCATCACTATTTAAGGAACTTAATATGATCGCTCCCAAAACAATGTATTTTTTTTTTTTAAGAAACAGCTAGTTGGCAACACCTAACACATGAAATTTCAAACATCTCTAAGAGAGACTTTGCATTTTTGGAAAACAGAATCTACCTTCAATTTTATTTACTGGACTGTGTCCCTAGAGAGCTGTGGGCCTGAAATAATGTGATGTTGGCCCTAAAGATTGGGGTGGTTCTTTTTGGTTTTGGGGTTTTTTTGGTTTGGGGTTTGTTTTTGTTTTGTTTTCTTGAGATAGGTCTCGCTCTGCCACCCAGCCACCTAGGCTGGAGTGCAATGGCATCATCATAGTTCACTGCAACCTCAAACTCCTGGGCTCAGGGGCTCCTCCCATCTCAACCTTCTGAGAAACTGGGACTACAGTGCATGCCACTACAATCAGCTAATTCTTCCATTTTTTGTAGAGACAGGAGTCTCACTGTGTTGCTCAGGCTGGTCTTGAACTCCTGACCTCAAGCGATCCTCCTGCCTTGGCCTCTCAAAGTGCTAGGATTACAGGCGTGAGCCCCCATGCCAGACCAGCCCTAAAGATTTGAATCACCTGCTGTTATCAAAGAGACCCAAGTTCTACCAAAGAGATCTGTGAGACTTCTAATTGTCTTTTACCTTGATGGGGGAGAATTTAAAGCCGACAGTAAGAGGACAACATTCAGGAAGCTGAGCAGCAGCACAGCACCAGCCTTCTTAGGGTTAGTATAGTTCTATTGGCTCTTTCTCACTTTCATTTCTTACCCGTATCCTGAAAATTCTGTTGAAGACCCTCTGTACCAAGCCAGTATTGTTTTCTGCTGTCCCTTAATACGTACTCCTCAACCTGGTAGGAACCATCTTCTCAGCCTACTGTGAATGTGCTACATTTATTTCTCCCTCTCTGACTTCACTTGTGTATGCTTTCCCTCTCACTGACCCAAATTCTATTCAATCTTCAGGATCTAACTCAATAGTCCCAAGTCCAGCCCTTGCTGGACTCCTATAGCACTTGGTCTACCACGTACCTTACATCCAAGTCATTTTCCACCTTTAATTGCCCACCTTATATTATACTGTCTTCCCAAATGAACCAAAAGATTGCTAGAGCCTGGAAACACTTATTCTCCTGTAGTTGGTATGTGGGGAAAGCCTACACTTTGGTATGGGACAGAATTAGGCTCCATTGTAGTTGAGTACCGTAGGCTAAGCCTTATGACTTAGTTACTAAGAGCCCAGTTTCTAGGGCCAGATATCTTGAGTTCGCATTTCAACTCTTTCACTTACCAGCTCTAACCCAGTTTCCCTGTCTTTAGAATGAAGGTGATATTGGTAATAATTCCTATATGGGGCTATTGTATTTAAAAAGTGATAACATAATTGTTTACGATGTACCAGCTACTGTAAATGCTTTAACTGTACTACCTCAAATAATATTAATCATGCTATTCAAACACTAGCTTTGTAACTTTAGGCTATCTATTACTACTAAGTGGGCTCCCTAATCTATAAAATGGTAGTAGTCCCTTATACAACTGTGGAAGTGATTAAATGATACAGCATATGTAAACATTTGGCTCAAGACCTAGTACTGTGGATTGAGAATGCCAACAATAACGTAAAATTTTTGAGTATGTAGTGAGCTTTCCACAGAAAGCTTCCACTTTCTGTGGAATTCTATTTGGCACCCCATAAAGAAAAAAGTCAGTTTAAAAATGGAACTAGTCCAGCCTGAGCAAGAGCGAGACCCCGTCTCTACTAAAAATAGAAAGAAATTAATTGGCCAACTAAAAATATATAGAAAAAATTAGCTGGGCATGGTGGCGCATGCCTGTAGTCCCAGCTACTCTGGAGGCTGAGGCAGAAGGATTGCTTGAGCCCAGGAGTTTGAGGTTGCCATGAGCTAGGCTGATGCCATGGCACGCTAGGCTG
>CAUYRT010080253.1:0-48986 GCA_963574885.1 Lepilemur ruficaudatus | reverse complement strand
TTAATTTCTTTCTATTTATAGTAGAGACGGGGTCTCGCTCTTGCTCAGGCTGGTCTCGAACTCCTGACCTTGAGCTATCCACCTGCCTCGGCCTCCCAGAGTGCTAGGATTACAGGCGTGAGCCACCGCGCCCGGCCTATTTTGCTCTAAGTTTTGTACAAGGTGCTAAAATACTGTAAAGTTTATGGAACCATTATGCAAAGCTTATATTTAATTCCAAAGTCTGAAATTACCATCAGAGGTAAAAGCAGAAAACAATTCAATTGAATGTGTTTGATAAGAGATATGTAAGAAATACCATGCAGTGAAACTAATAGATGCAAGAATTGTTGGATGAGGAAAAAAGATTTCTAATCACATAGATGATATGGAAAATATTCTCTAATCCAATAGCCCTCATACCCTTTGATCTAATAATTCCATATCTCGAAAGCAAGCCTAAGACAATAAAAAAGATAGATAACATTTGCCCACATAGTGATATTCATAGCAACAATATCAACAATATATAGGATAAAAATGACTCAAATAAAGAAATAAATTATGGTACCCCTATAAAATAGAACTATTTTTCTTTTCTGATCTAGTATGCCTTGTATTCGTTAGCTTTAGCACGTGGTACTTCTTACATATCTCTTGATTGGACATACTCAATTTTATATTTTATTTTTTCTCCACTTAACACATCTAAGTGGTTTTCTACATATTTATTTGTTATGAGTTATGGAAAACTGCTTAGGATGCAATGTTAAGTGAAAAAAAGGAACACAAAATTATGTGTGCAGTATGAGCTCATTTATATAGAAAAGACTGGATGTGGTTTTGTATTCAAGTGAAGACTACAGGTGAGTGTAATTTTCTTTATACTTTTCCATATTGTTAAAATTTTTCATGATGGGCATATATTCCTGTTAGAAGCCATACAAAAATAATATAAAATACCATGACCCTACCTACAACATCATTTTGAAGATGACCAACAAATATTTAGGTCGAACTAAGCTACTTTGATGGCTGTGGGGAGTTAGTAACATCTGAAAGAACCAAAGCATCATTGTCTATATGCAGAGATCACAGATTTTTATTTTCATTTCAAATCAACTGCCTATGTGATAACTCTTGAGATCCCAAAAGTGCCTCAAACTGAATCTGTCAAAATCAAGTTCGTAATCTTTTCCTCCAGACATGCTTCTCTTTTGGTGTTATTCACAGGTGAATATCGTTACCATCCACGGATTTATGCAAGTCAGAAATCTCAACATCTCCTGACCTAATGTTAGGAAGGGATAAGGAAAGGGAAAGAAGAATAAATGTTTTGTCTATGATAGGAAAATGTAAGAACTGACCAATTAAAAAGAGGTAGAGAAAAAGCAAACTGGGGAGATGGTCAAAACCACAGATGTCATGGACTGGTGAATGTGCACTGGGAGATTTCATTTGTCCTCAACTGACCCAGGGCTCATTACCATCTAATTTGTATTGTGGTTTTGACCCTCCAGTGGGCTTTCATAGGATCTGGGAGGACACAAACTAAGAGGGGATTTGTATAAGAAAACCTGTCAATCACCCAAGGACGGGAAAGGGAAACTTCACCTAAACAGAGGAGGGGCAGTCCATTTATCATATAAAAACATGTGTGCTAAAAACTCAGGTCATCTCTACTTGTGGAGATAGACTCGTTCCCTCTCTGGACTGTACTGTGCTTAATAAATCCTGGTGCTTCGCTCACTTGTATCTGTTTGGCCTGCTCATTTATTCCGCTGACTCGGTCTCAGTAACCATTCTTCAATAAGAACCAGGAAACATACAAAGCTGACACTATCACCAAGGCTTGTTAATCTTCCCCATCCACTTTTTTCTGTATCTTCAAGACAAACTTAGCTCAAAGCAAAAGTGCCTGCATCACTTGCCTCAATTACTTATTACAGCTGATCAACTGATACCCTAATATCTACTCTTACTACCTTCTAAACCATCCTCCACAATGCAACTAGAGTGATAACAGAAATATAAATCTAATCACAAGATGACTTCTAACCACTGTGTTTAAATGTTTTCATTAGCTACTGCAGTTCTTAAGAAAATAAATTCTTTATCATGGCCTACAACACCCTCCATGGTCCCATTTATACCCACCTATTTAGTGTCTCAATGTACCGTTTTCCCTAGCTCTTTGTGCTCTAGCCATGCTGAAACTCTTTCAGTCTTCTCCTTCCACATGATCTTTATATTTTCTGTTTTCTCTACAAGAGAGAATTCTTCCCTCCCCTCTTTACCTAGCTCATGTGACTATTTCGGATCTCAGATCAGGTATCAGTTCCTTCTTCATCCCTATTATTTGATGTCATAGAACCAGATCTTTTTTATGAAACCTGATACAGTTAGAATTTTATATTTTTCTCATTTATAAAAGTTATCTTGACTGCAATTTAATATTTATTAAATATTTAATAAATATCTTTCCTGCTAAGCTATAAGCTCAATAAAGCCAGGGACTTTACCTACTTTTGCTCATTATCCACTATGGTTTGACTGTGTCTCCCAAAAGTTCATGAGTTGGAAACTTAATCTCCAATGCTACAATGTTGGAAGGTGAGGCCTACTGAAGGTGTGACTGGGTCATGAGGTGGGATCCCTCAAGAAAAGATTAATGTCATTATTATGGGAACAGGTTAGTTATTTCAAGAGTGGGTTGTTATAAAACAAGTCCAGCTCCTGGTTCTTCTCTCTGTATCATGCACTCATGTCTGCCTTCTGCCCTTCCAACATGGGATAACCCTTACCTGGTACCAGTGCATGCTTTTGGACTTCCCAGCTTCCAGAACTATAAGCTAAATAAACTCCTTTTCTTTATAAATTACCCAATCTGTGGGATTCTGTTATAGCACTGGAAAACAGTTATTTAAAGTCAACACTTTCAAAGAAATTAAAATAAATAAATGACTACATAAAGGAAAAATAAAAACAAAGGCTGAAGTGAAAGTAGCTATCATTCAGTTAATATTTAATATCTTCTAGGTACTGTGCTAAAATACTTTTATAAACTTTATTATAATTAATCTTTAAAACACCTTATTTTACAAATAAGGAAAATAAGGATTTGTATGTTTAAGTAATTTATTTATGGATATAAAACTAAAGTCAGAATATGAACCCAGGTTTATATATTCACCAAAGCCAAGGCTTTGTATATTATACAAATAAGTATTTCATATAGACATGAGGAGTGAGGGGTAGAGGAGTGAGCAGCAATCATGCCTCTTTGACTTTCCAAGTAGATGACATTATTTCAGCCTGTCTGCAGAAACAATCTAAAGACCTGATAAATTATGAAACTACCCTAGCTTCATTTCCTTGCTAATATGTGGTCAATCTGAGATTCACAAGATCTGTGGGATGTTGCTAATTAATAAATCATCAAGTATGATCTACCTATCAGTCTAGTGCAATGAGGTAGAGGTGAAGGAGTACAATTTTGCTGTCCAGGGGACATTTGGCAATGTCTGGAGACATTTGTGGGTGTCAGAATTGCAAGACTGCTACCAGCATCTAGTGGGTAGAAGCTTAACATTCTAAAATGCACAGGATACCCTCCAACGAAAAAGAATTATTTGGCCCAAAATGTCAACAGGGCCAAGTACAAAAAGAAAACAACTGAGATGTCCACTTCCAAATACAACATAGTAAATCATGGGCAGGCTAATAGTCCCACTTGTGACAACCATAAAAAAAACAGATACATTGTAAGAATCATAGTGTTAAAGATACCAGAGAGTTATGGAAACAAGAGGGAAAGATGAGTAAAATTCCAGAAAGTTTGGGAAAGTTCTTCTTTAGGTGACTTAGAGTATAAGGAAACTTTTGGGGGTGATTATCTTGTTGTGGAAATAGATTCATGGCTATCCACATATGTCAAAACTTTTCAGATTTCACATTTTAAATAATTAGTTTTATTATATGTCACTTATAAATGACTTAGCGTGCAAACAACTCAATAAAGTTGTTTAAAAAAATTATTCAATTTTTGAATGATTTGAACTTGAATGGTGACAAGTGCTCGAAACACCTGCCAACATCTTACATCTCTAAAAAAACCTATGTAGGGAACTGAGAAATTATTATGCACATTCTGTCAGCACTAAAATTAGAAGAAGTTACTCTGATAGTCATTTACTTTTTCTGTATCCCCTTAGGTAATTTTTGAGCTGAATGAGACCTTCTTAATACCTAAATATAATGTTGGCAGACCACTAAATTTGGTCTTTTAATGAGCCTAATATTATTCTATAATTATGTATCTTAATGTAACATTACAATTATATGAATACTTAAATATATACTTATCCATCGAAAACTTTCCCCCCTAAAAATAATCATCAAAAAACATAGTTTTTAGGTCTAAGGAACGGATGTTGATATTTTTGTTTCAGTAGAATGATAAATTATCCTGCTGAAAACAAACATAGTATGTGAAAGTTTGGGTTTCCAGAAAGACAAGTTTGAGTGGACTCCAAAGTATATTTAAATTTTGTAATTAAACTACATTTTAATAATAGCTTTTTAGGAAATTTATTATACAAAACAAGATTTACTTAAACTTTTAGTTTTAAATATTCACAACTTGGATAAAGGTTTTAAAAACGCAGTGTCTGTTCTATGGAGAAAGTAACAACAAATAAGATTAATGTAGAAACATCATTATAATGTATGTGTGGAGGGGAAGACTAGATGTAATCTAACTTTCCAAGGGGAATCATTAAAGGAATAATGGTTTACATGCATATAGTCTGACATTATAAAGCTGTTAATAATTTATAACTTTTACAATTAGTAAAATTATGGTCCCACTATTAATGGATTCAGACAATGAAATTACATCCCCTATTTGTAGAAACATAGCCAGTTGAAATTAATTCCTTTTCTCTCTCTCTCTTCCCCTCTCCTTTTTCAGTCAGATTCTTCTACTTCCCACTCCAGAACTCTGCTTTTAATTCAGACATGTATCTACACTGTTTAGGTAGGTACAATAATTGCTTAACTTAGGACAATGGGACCATTCACTACATATCTGTCCTCGTATACACAAACAGAAAAATCACCCAAGCACCATTTAAAAAGATAAATTCTTGAAACTATTAGGAGTTAACTGTAATATACATACATGTTCATCACTTAAACAAGGATTTCAACAAAAACGTTAAACATAACAATAATTTTCTCACAAAAAAATGAAGCTTTTCAAATACATGCAGTATGTGAGGAAATCATACATTACCCTCCAATCCTCTCTGTACTGGAGTGCCACTGATGCACCACCGATTAATCCCACTCAAACGCTGGGCCATTTCTGCAGCCTGATGAGACAGAAATGTGAAATAAAAATAAATAAACAAAAAAGACACAGAGGAACATAGAATTCAGGCATATTGATGAAAATAGCCCATGAAAAGCTACACTTTGGGTGAGATGTACCTGCTTTTATTTACCACAATGTTATGTCTTATTCAATGGGGCATATTGCATACAGTACAGTGGTTCTCATTAGTGGGAAGCTGTCATACACCTTCCCTGAATTGGAGAAGTAGTTCAAGCATGTATAGAATGAAAAAATTCCCTGAATAATGCATACATCCCCTACACCATTCCATCCTCCAGGTGCATTAATAAGTATGATCCATAAATTCAGTTTAGGTTACAGAATGACCAAAGAAGACAGAATAAAGACATATGACAAAGGCTGAATCAAAATTCTATCCTTTAAAGTATAAACAGCATTTTCTTTTGCCATTTGGTCTCTCTGATTTAGAAAACTGCCCAAATTAACTTTGGCCCAAAGTTATCAGCACCTACATGATAATCCTTCTGGTTAGCAGAAATGATGAAAAATTCCCTAAACATGGTTTACTTTGATCTGCATCATGTATAAATTGACATCTCACTGGAAATATATATAAGCACTGCATATAAAGCTATGATTCACAGTAACAAAAAAATAACTCCAAAGGGTTATGTAGTTCATAGCACAAGAGAAAAGCACGTATAGTGTTTAACACCAAACTTTTGAACAATATCAATACTATGCGTTAACTATGATTAAATATTAAACTATTCAAGTTCCCCTCATCCCTTTCTCCTTTCTTCCCCAATCCTCAAAAGATTTTGCAAAAACTCTCACTTTTACCGCAGGACATTCAACCATCTGAGCTTCATCAAGGCAGATCCTCCACCACTCCACAGCTACTAGGGGGCTGGGAATAGCCATATAGCGTTTCTGGTTCCGTAAGCGACGCCCATCCTCACTATTGCTATGTGGGATATCGACATAGTTTAGTTCTGAACGAAGGACATCATAGGTAATGATAACTATATCTTGTTCTGCCAAAAAATGAGGCTGTAAAAAGCCATCTTTCTTCACTCCTTGATATACCTAAGAAATAATCAGTACAGACACAGTTACTGCACAAAGGCTTGTTAAAGACAAATGAAATATTCATTAATACCCTTACTGAGCCCTTTCTATATGCTTAGGATCACACATGCTATGAGACAGTTCTCACACCTGTTTAGAGAAAGACACGTTGTCGTGTGGAAGACTAATAACATAAGGAATGTGAAAGGAACTGTAACAGAAATAAATGTAACAGCACTACAGTGGAAATGCCAATTCTGTGGCAGAGAAGGTGAATTCACAGAGGAATTAAAATTTGAGGTATAACTTGAAGAACATTTAGGAGTTCTCAGAGATGGAAAAAGGGGGAAAGGACTATATGCTGGTAGGCAAATGGAAACAACAACATGTGGGATAGCATGATGTTATGAAAAAGTAAAATAAGAGGTATTACTTACAAAGTATCTCTTAATGTACTGTACCAAGCACAATCTCTGAACTTCAACAACTCTGTTAGCTGTTAATATTTCTATCCCATGCATAAAAAAATAAAGTGACTTGCTCAAAACTGATGGCACTAAGACTCAAACCAAGGTTTGTCTACTCACACAGAACAAAGCTCCTCAATGGTAAAAGAGTATTTTATTTACTACTGTATTCTCCACGTCTATGAGAGTGGCTAAAATATAGAACACCTTTGGTAATATTTGTGTGGAAAGAAGGAAGAACAAAAGTAGTGAAGGGTACTAGTATTAGTAAACAATATGACTAAATGACCACTTACTATGTGCCAGCACTTCATGAAATCATTTAATCTTCACAACAAGTCTGTGATTGGATACATTTTCAGTACTTAGCACAGTTCCTGGCACATAATAAGTGCTCAGTAAATATTTGTTGAATAAGTTCTTATTTTATAGATGAGGTAATTGAGGCTTGAGAAGATGATTCTGGAGCTAAGAGGTGACAGATCAGACAAGTAGCTACCATTACACAATGCTGCCTTTGAATTGTGTTTCTAAGAGTACAAATGCTTACACCAAGACTTTTTCGTTTATGTGATCAACAATTTTTTAAAAAAGTTTTCACATATTTATGTTCAAATGCTTTAACTTCTGATGTCAGAAAAGAATACACATTCTATTCTTCCTTTTTTAGTCTCAATTTCTCTTCGAACTCTGATTTAATATTACTTTGATATCATTAATTTTGGGATAAACAAAGCAACAAAGACTATAAAACTATCATAAAGAAGCAAAATTTTACATTTTTCTATCCCTCTTTAGCCCAAATGGCCTTACCAAGACTCGAAGAGATGACGACCTTACATGTCTGTTGATCTCATCCACCCACTGGTGACAGATGGAACTTGGAGAGATGATTAGAGTTGCCCTTGTTGATACTGGGTCCATTGCAACAAGGCAGTGGGGGCAGTAAAAAGGCTTAACCTTCAGATTCTTCTCTTCATAATTCACACACTTTGCATGCTGCCACAGGTGACATTTCAGGCACTGAACACGTGGCTTACGGTCCATCTGGTCAAGTTCACCACATATGCACTCAAAGCGATAATCAGCAGTGTTATAGGGGCTCATGACATTAGAATGTGGCACATCACTACCAGCAGGGTTTAAAGATTCACCATAGCCCTTTGCTTCATGGTCTTGTTTGAATTCAGAGACACATCTACTTTCAGATGTAGTAACGTCAATAGTTCCAGTGTCACTAGTAGCTGGACAGTGACCTTGTGAATCAGAATTGCTATTTGGTTGACTTTTTCCTTTTTTTATGGATAGAACAGGCTTTTTCCTCAATTTACTACGATTTCTCTTGGCCTTATAATAATAATAGTAAGGATCATCATCATCATCATCAGAGGTGTTTGATGGCAAGTATTCAGAATCTGTGTCTTTGTTCCCTGATTTTCTAGATTCTTTCTGGATTTTCCTTGGACTCCCTACTGCCTATGGGAAAAATAATAAGTAATTAATTTATTTCAATGTAATTATATCACTGAAATTAAACTCCTGACTTTATGTATGTACTTTACATAAAAATCTGGTAACTATTCTTTGCTACCCTTTTCCCTGTGAAATCACCCTTGATAAGTGGCTTCCAATCTACCCTTTATAAGAACCTTCCCTGTAGTCTACAGATCCCAAAACAAAAGGAAGGCTGTACTACTATACAAGGAAGATTTGGAGAGATAAAGGAAAGATTAGGAAGATAAAAGGAGCTACTGATATTTTGTAATTAGCCTCTTAGGATTTATAGTCTGCCTAAATCAATAAAAGACTAGTATTTTAGAGTATATAAATATACAAATTAGGGCAATTACAAAAATGCCAAGTTCTAAAATATAGCATCCAAAGAAAGTAAAAGTTAATCTATTAGTTACTGCAATTAGCAAGTAGATTTCTTCTTTCCTTTCTCTTTCTACCTGTGCCTCCTCTTGCAATTATTTATAGAATGCCAACTCTGTGCCAGGAATTGTGTGAGATGCTAGGGATAAAATATGAACAAGATTTGCCCCTTGTCTCAAAGGGATCTACTGGAAAAGTAAGAACAGTAAAAAGTAAAACAACGCTACAGGAATGCCTAAGAGGGACATAACATAGAGGGAGTGTAATAGTCAGGTAAGTAATGGTTTCCTCCAAGTGATATCAGAGCTGAGGGATGGTTTCCTCCAAGTGACATCAGAACTGAGTTGAACAGAGGAATTAGGACACTTAACACAAATTCAATGGCATGAATTCAAAGTGTATTTCAGGTTTTGGTGGCAGCATGGAAATTCACTAGTCTTCTACACTGCCTGGGGATAATACTGGAGACTTCCTACTTCAGGAAAATAGTTTTGTCTGCTATTTTTCTCACAGTGGCCAATCTGGTAGCTCTGTATTTTGACTTGTTGTCATTAGACTTTTCTTGATTTATGTTTGCAAATATTGTGATTATTTTCCTAAAAGAAAATTGAAATTACTGGCCCAACAGACACAGTCTTTTATCAAACAAAATGCAAAAATCTTATGAGATGATAGATAACATGTGGAAAATGAAAATTTATATAAAAGATTTGAAATGTATATAAAGTGCTATGCAAATTTAAAGTATTACTAATATTTTTAAAGTCTAAAACAAACTTTTTAACTGCTGACTGCAGCATGATAAAAATAGAGATATTATAAAGTATAATATGCTTAGCCAACTAATTTTACAATTCATATAATATTTATTAAGTGAGTACTTGTTATGTGACTAGCACTATTCTCTGGGCTTAATGATAACCAAAATAAAGTTTTTATTCTCATGGGGTTTATATTCACAAAGTAGAAAACACAATTCATAGCCATAAATGATTTTCTTAACTGGTTTGTTTTTATCTTCAGACTGTAAGAACTTCAGTGCCAAGGTGGGATCTCTCAACTAATTTTGTAAGGCATCACATATAAGTACTTAATAAAGCTTAACTTAAGTTCTGTTACCTGCTTTTTTGTTTTATCACATATATCCTCTTCCTTATAATTCTTTCCCAGTGTGAAAGTCCCAGAAAAACCATGGCCTTTGATCTGTTTCACAAGACCTTCGAAAATTAAACATTTCAGCATTCGTTTCAGAAGACTCCTATTCCGTTGAACATCATATCTATATATAGAACTGACATATTTATAGATGGAAAGGATGGAAACTCCTTTTTTCCCATTCATTTCTTTCACAGCTGTCAGGATCATCACACGTGTAGCTACATGTAAAAGGATATGCCAATTTAGTCAAAATGATTAAAATGAAAAGAAAGCAAAATTTGGTTAATCTTAATCTGCATTGAGAACTAAATTTAAAAAAATCAAAGATTTATTGCAGTACAGTGCCATTTTGAAGAATATGTAATAAAAATTTATCTCAACACCTTAAGAAACAAATTACTGTATAGAAATAATTTAAGGAAGACGTATGCATATTAATTTGTTAATCTTATAAAACAATAATCATTAAAAATTATAAAAGAAAACTCTTAAAATTATCTAAGTATATGCTACCAAACAGTAAGGGAAACATTCATCTGCTAACAGATAAACAAAGCCTGGCTTAAACTGCAAACTAAAGAAATTTAAACATAACAGATTGAGCAAGAACTACCTGGACCAAATCAAAAGAATAAATCTTTACTTTTGTTAAGATATTATGATTTGCAATTGAATCCATTTATGCAAAGCACAAACAATGGTAAAAATAGTTATTCATAACAATTACAAGATATTTCTAAGGCCTGCACAGAACAATAACAAAGATCACTATCAGTAGGCATTTTCTTTAAGAGATGTCATACTTACGGGGGCATTGAACTTTTTCTTTTGGTTCAATTTCGATATTCCGGGTTTCTGTGTCTTTTACTTTTCCTCCAAAATGTGATGGAATGAAATAATTCACCACTTTTCCCTGATATAAACAACATTCAGTAGTCACACAGTGTTTTGCTTTCAGTATTCTGAATTGCTTATTAAAATTAACCCTCCTTCTATTAAGGAAACGCAAAACAGTTGTAAAAACGTAACGAGACAAAGGGCTAAGTAGACACAAATATAGATATACACACCTTATTTTTTATTTCTAAGCTTACAGCTATCCATCACTTTTTAAAATTGTACATATTACCTTAAATTATCTAAATGTTAAGTGTGGAACTTCTAAAATTAACTTTTGGGACAAGGACTTAGAGTTTGTTTCATTTAGCATTCTATTTACTAAGCTACCTAGTCTTTAAAAAAGTTCTAATTTAAGATTTACTGTATATATCTGAGATTTGTACAATTTTTTAAAATAGCCCTTAAAAACATTTAGTGGTAATATGGAGACACGTAGTAATTATAAACCACTTGAGGAGTCAATGGCACTTTTGTAAAGGAGGTTCTCTATCAACTAAAAGGAAACTTGGTATGTGACTGCATATCCCCTTCCTACTTAGCCAACATCACTTAAAAAAATCCTATTTGGTCACAAACATCCCATTCTCCATGCCCACTTAAAGCTAACTATTAATATAAATCATTAACTGAAGAGTGAACAGAAAGTGTTAACTTGAGTGCCAAGCGAATGTGTAACATATGATGCTTTCTGATAACATATGTCCCTTGCTTTTCTAAGCCCTCCAGTATTCCTCCTACCTCAGGAAGGGTGAGAGCATCTTGTTTGACATCTTGTCGAGTATGTGTCAGAATCAGAGCCAAAACCTCCACTGTCTTTCCAAGGCCCATCTCATCTGCTAAGATTCCACCAAGCAACTGTGGCCCAGAATTTGGGAATTCACGTATGATGCTAAAGCAAAAACCCAAAAAACACATCACAGGAATGTAAATAAAAATTATATTGTTCCTAATTACTTTTCTTAAGAAAACGGATAAGTTTTTTTATTGAAACTACATTTGGGGTGAAACGATTCAAATCCCTAGATCATGAATGTAAGAAATATGATATCAAAAAAATCGACTGAGCTGAAAACTAAGTCTGCAGAAATAAGAGTTGTATTGGTATATACCCATGATTTTCTCTCTTCTATAATTAAAAGGAAACATGTCTGCCTTCTTTCTATGACCTTTACAAATTTATGAATTTAAAAAATATGAAGGGCAATAACTACTGATTCATTAACTATGTTTAATAATTTCTAAAAAAAAAACCTGGTGTATAATAAACACGATAACATTTTAACTTAGAATAATAATCACTCTTTAAATCTTGATAACTAAGTATCTTATGTCTATTATTCTGCATTTACTTACTGGAAAATGACAAGTGCAATTAATTCTAAGTCTATTCTATCTATAAAAATGTCTAATAAGATTTTAACATATTATTCCTTCATGGGGTACTGCCAAGGCTAAAGTCATATGCTAACAATCTCACACAGTTTTTCATTATATTTATTTTTTAAATCAAGTATATCAATGAAATTTTGTCTTACCAGCCTGTGTATGGATTATAGTAGAGTTTCAAACCCTCAGATGTAATAATCTCTCGCCATAAGAAGTGCAGGGTACTTTCTAAAGAAAAATATCAACATATTAAGATTTTGTTTGCTTTTCTGTCAGATAATCACATTAAAATAAAAATAAGTTAACAGTTAGGATACTATAGGACATTGATACCCATATTCTTGAGAAGTCCCATTTGGGAAAAGCCACATACTTAACACATGAGTAAAAGGGTCAGGGTTCCTCTAACTCTTTTCTTCTGATCCTAATCTTTAGCTTCCTTTCCTTTGGGCACATATCCTTATCAACAAATAGTAACACAGAAAAATTACAGAGTATTAACAGGAAAAGAAAACTAATACATATAACCAATCCCTACCTGATAAAGTAGCTTATCTTTTATAAATCCTTCAATAAATTGTAAGAAGTCCTTAAATAATTCAATAGGCATATGCTAGTGGGCTAATACATTTACCCAAATTAGACCTGGCCTCTTC
This sequence comes from Lepilemur ruficaudatus, assembly GCA_963574885.1. Taxonomy (NCBI): domain Eukaryota; kingdom Metazoa; phylum Chordata; class Mammalia; order Primates; family Lepilemuridae; genus Lepilemur; species Lepilemur ruficaudatus. The sequence continues at coordinate 36,135 of CAUYRT010080253.1, read as the reverse complement.
TATGGGTCTGAGAATGGGAAGAAAGTCTTATTTAACAGAGAAAAACAAATCTAAAACTCTAACACTGAAGTATTGAGTTTGTTTCAACGAGAATCTTCCACTATCCTTCCTCTTTGTTTAAATCAACTGTTACAGACTCTACCCACCAGTGACACAGCAAGTAATTTTTTATTGTTTTCTTTAGGTATTAACAGATAAATTAGGAATACAGATACATAGCATTTATAAAGTAAAAAAATAAAGAGAAAAAAAGGTGGAGGGTGCAAATTGATGTAACTAAAGCATTTGTACCCCTATAATACTCTGAAATAAAAAAAATTACACAGACAATTAAAAGAAAAAATATCTGGAAGATTATGCCAAAATATTAATAGCGATTTAGCAATTATCTTCAAGTATTAATAGTAGTATCTTTTCTTTTCCTTCTTGTTTTTCTATTTTTCCTAAAACTTCTAAAATATATATTATTTTTAATGTAAGAAGTTTAATAAACATAATTTTTAAAAAAGTTTCCATTTATGGGAACCATAAAGGACAGAAGAACTGGTAAATGAAACCTGGGAATTTCATCAACAAAATCTAGTCTGCGGACAAAAAAGAATGAATTACTAATGCACACATAAGAGACATATCTCAAAAACCTTATGTTGAAAGCAGCAACACCCACACCTCAAAGTGTATACATAAATAATTCTACTTATTGTTTCAAAGTAAGGCAAAACTAATTTATGGTGACAGTGGTTGCCTCCTGAAGGAGCTGAAGTAGGTGAATAGACCTGGGCCATGAGGGAACTTTCTGGAGTGATGGAATATTTGAAATAGGCACTGCCTGATAAAAATATGTGAGCCACATATGTAATTTTAAATTTATAGTTTTATTAAAAAAAGGGGGGCGGGAGGAACAGGTGGAATTAATTTTAACAGTGTATTTCATTTATTCCAATATTACCAAAATATTATTTTAATATGTAATCAACACAAAATTAATAAGATATTTTACATATTTTTATTTGAAATCCAGTATATATTTTAAACTTATAACACATCTCAATTTGTACAGCCACATTTCAACTCCCATGAGCCATATTTGGCTGGCGGCTACTTTTGGCACAATCTAGTTCTATTTCTTAATTGAGTTGCTGGTTACGCAGATACACAAATTTGTCAAAACTCATCAAACTGTGCCCTTAAAATCAGTGCATTTTACTGTATTTAAAATCGTCCAACTTAAGAAAAAATACTTCCTTTTGGAAAAAAATAATTTGGTCTGTGGGAAACTTTACACAGCTAACAATTTCTTCAACAAATAATTATAAGAAAAAAATAAAGCAAGAGATAAGAGATAAAACCTATGCATTAAAAGAAACTTAAGTGAATGTAACCAATTCCATTTGGTTTCAGATTTAAAGTGTGTGTGTGTGTGTGTGTGTGTGTGTGTGAGAGAGAGAGAGAGAGAGAGGGAGGGAGGGAGGGAGGGAGGGAGGAAGGGAGCAGGAGGGAGGGAGACAAGACGTGGGATGGAGAAAGAGGGAGAGAGAAATAGAGAGGAAGGGGGGCAGGGAGACTTGGTGATATTAAGGATTAAACAGGTTTTAAAATCCATTATTTTATATATATTTACATATATTTAAAAGAATCCTTATTTTTTAATGAAACAAACTGAAATATTATCATATGAAATAAGATATGTGGATTTACTTTAAAATATGTCAGAGTATGTGGGCAAGAAGAGTGGGAAGAAATAATATTAGCTATGAATTGATATTTACTGTCCAAAATGAAAAGTTTAAAAAATGAAGTTAGTTAGATAAGAAAGTATAAACTGGAAAACATGGGAGAAATAAGTAAGAGCTATTCATCATTAGCTAAAATGAATCTATACAGGAGGAATGAGAAGCAGTCAATACCTCACTTCCCAGAATCATGTGAAAGTTTCACCATGTGTCCCTCCCTTTAAAGACAGTGATTAAGAGGTGGCATAAGTGCCTCCCATAAATTTACTACTTTCACAAAAACACTTAATAGATGATATTTTATTATTTATTATAAGGAACAATTGCAATATTTAGGAAAATTAATCACATGTGTGTCCTAATTTTGTAAATTTGCTTTCTGTCACTAACATTCATCATCAAATTGTGAAGTTTCTTGCAGATGATAAGCAAGATTTTTATCTGATCACGTTCTAAAAGTACTTCTTAGCTGGACAAACATGTAAACAAATTTTTTAGTTTTTAAAAATTCCAATCAAGGCAGCATTTATTTTGGCAGAAAAAGACAGTACAAACTTTTATGAATAAGGGAACTCACAAATGTATTTTTCTGTATTTCAATTTTTAAAAATTTCTTTGAAAATAATCTTGTTCAGGCCAGGCACAGCGGCTCACGCCTGTAATCCTAGCACTCCGGGAGGCCGAGGCGGGAGGATTGCTCAAGGTCAGGAGTTCGAAACCAGCCTGAGCAAGAGTGACACCCTGTCTCTACCAAAAATAGAAAGAAATTAATTGGACAACTAAAAATATATAGAAAAAATTAGCTGGGCATGGTGGCGCATGCTTGTAGTCCCAGCTACTCGGGAGGCTAAGGCAGAAGGATCACTTGAGCCCAGGAATTTGAGGTTGCTGTGAGCCAGGTTGATGCCACGACACTCTAGCCCGGGCAGAGTGAGATGCTGTCTCAAAAAAAAAAAAAGAAAATAATTTGTTCATAGTAACATACATTCTATCCTATCTTTTTTTTCAATATGCTTTGTTTAGTGATCAATTTCCCCTCACCCTAAATATCTCTCACATAATCCCTTTAATCAATTTGCCCTTCTTTAAGTGTCTTATACTTGCCACCAGTAGGAGTGCTTCTGAAATACTCTTGTTGTAGCATCCAATTGACAGCCTCTCTTTGGTAGGGTCTCAACACAGGGGTCAGTGCAGGATGCTGGACATCCACTTGGATGGACTGTGTTTCTTGCTGATGTGTTTGCTTCACAAAGCGATAGAGCTCATCAATGTCCTGTCCCTCTGGCTCACTCTCTGAATCTTCATCATCCTCTTCCAATGCATCTGTATGTACATCAAACAAAAAATGTACTCAAAACCCAATTCGCCCTTTATTAACTACAAGCAATTGTTCTAAGAACATATGACTCACTTGCCCAACTCTGTGTCCTTGTTCAGTTTGTTTTGTGATTGGAAGGCCCTATCCTTAATTCTTCACTGATCAAAAATATACCCATCCATTATTGAAGACAGCTCAACTGCTACTTTTCCCATGGCATTTGTTTTTGTTTTGCCTGGCTGGAATCAATGTTCTCCTTTATATTTGTACAATACTTTTCATACTTGGGCTACAGCAGTACATTGCAACCTATCTGGTACTGCAATCAGTTACATGCATTTTTCCCTTCCCCAGTAAGACAAAGGCAAAGTCTCCTGTTTCCGTAGTTCCTCAGAGAAGCTGGCACATGCTTTGCCCATTGTGGATATTTCATGAACATTTGAGGAACTAAATGTGAAAATCACTTGCAGTTTATAAAAGGATAACTTATTTTATTTTTATACCTGAACATTAAAAAATACACATGGAGACATAATTTCTCTATGTCTGATTAGACAAAGGTTCCCATTTAATTTCTTATGTTAAAAAAGGATAGGCATTTGGTAGCAGCATCAGCCAATTAGAAGAGAAGTGATTAAGCTATTAACCTGTAAAAACATCAGATTGATTTGGTGGGCACAATTGCTCTGCAGAAGACAACTTGTGTTTACCATAACATGAAAAATAAAAATAAAAACCTTGAACAAACTTCTTTTAGCTAATATTTCTTTATTAAAAACAATTCTTTCAAGGTGAAGAAGTGTTCCGTTTATTTCTGAACTGCTTTCAAATAGGCCTACACACTTTTATAGGACATATCACAAGCTCTAGAACTAAAAAATTGCATCAAAAATACACAATTTATTTTTTCAATAAAAAATATGCCACATAAGATTTTCAAAACTTCACAAATAATGTATGGTTGGTTATATGTTTGGTTATTTCACATTGTTACTATGGTTATATAATCTAAGACTAATAACTAAATTTGAAGTTTTCCTTAGAAGTCATGCTTTAAAAAGTACAAAAATTTTTAAAAGGCAGAATAATGAAATTCTTAACATAATGTTCAAAACTCTACATGTATTTAAAAGCATTCCTTCTCATCCTGAAAATTCTAATTCCTCCTTTTAAGTTTCTAACTTGCAAAATGATCTACCATTAAACATTATAAAGTTCTGCAAAGAATGTACCATCAAAACAACTCAACAACTAAGCTTAGAAACTGATCTCCCAATATTCCGATATGAAAATGTTCCATAGTTTGCACCTGAAATAATGCTGACCCACCATGAGCAGGACTTAGAGAATTTGAGCAGTTTTTCCAGTAGTGTTGATGGGTTGCACCTAGCCATCCACATTCTCCTTTGGTGAGCAATGGCGGGAAACTCTGAAATTGCAACTGCAGTCCTGACCAAAGATGCAACATCTTACCAAGAGACAGAGCAAAGTCATGTGGTCTTTACAGGAACCAGGCTCTTAAGATTATCTGACAGGCTACAAAGGAGTGGTGGAATAAATGTCAGCCAAGAATCTCTGGTCATGACAGAATAAAAGCACAGGAATAATGCAAAAATTCCAACCAGCTCAGATCCCTTTAGACTCTTCCTTTTGACTTGAATATTGACTCCACAAACATTGAAAACTTACTATAAGCTAAGCACAGTATTAAGCAAATAAAGTAAAAAAACAAATTGTATTAATTGGGGCATTTCAGATCAGTATAATTTTGTTATATAGTGATTTTATGAAGATCATTTAATTCTTATTATGGTTTTATTACTTGTTTTTCTTGTTGTTACATCTAGGAGTCAGAGAAAAAAACCACAACTCCTAAGTAATTGCAATTTTAAAGTTTAAATATTACCTAGAATAATAAAATTGTATAACTTTTCCATCACTCTCTTCATGAGCTGATTGAACTTTTTCATTCTTGAATTTGCATCACTCAAAAAGTCTAGTTTTGCTAGGCCAGCTTCCAAAAGATAAATTCCAACCTACAAAGAATTCATCAACATAAAAATAATTTTAATTGAAATACACCATTCTTCATGAAGACATTAAAAAAAAAAATTAAGCATCACTGTTTTTAAAGGTATTCACAGTATTTGCCCACAAACAATATATACCTACTAAATGTGTCCCACATATTTTCATTTTAAATAAATTCATTCTACAAGCATTAAGTACCTATGATGTGCAATGCACAGTTCAAGCTGCTGGAAAGAAATATTTCCCTAATTGAAATCAAACCCCAGGGGAATGTGATGAGACCATCTAGTTCAACCTCCCAAGTCAATGATTCTCAAACCTGATGACTATCAGAATAATCAGTGAAATTTGTTAAAAATGCAGATTCCCCTGGAAGATTCTGATATAAATGCTAGTATTGTTATGCACAGTTGGGTTTGGGCATTCTTATTACTGAGTCAAACACTAAGACGCATAGGAAAACAGATCTTGATTAATGTTAAGTATACTGACTCTAGTGAAGCAATGCAGTATGAAGTTTTGCAGTTGAAATATTTGAATCTAAATACTGGCATTGATATTTAGGAGCTAAATAAATTTGGAAAAAATAACTGATTTATTTTGACCCAAATGTTCTTCTCTTCAACATAGAGAGAAACCTAGCATAAATAATTGAAAAATTTCTAATGATTGACACTCAATAAATGTTAATTGCCTTCGCTTCATTGGACTATACTTGACCTGGATCCCTCATCACTGAGATGACCATATTCTTTCACTAAAGAACAAGAATCCACCAGGATTACACAGGAATGAGTAAAAAAGACTATATTTCATTAGTGTTTGTACTCTCCCTTTTGTTCAACTGGAGATGGCTTACTACAGAGGCAATAAATGTTTAAATATTCATATAAACCAGGAGCAGGGAAAACAGAATAGATTAAGACTTGGTTTGCAGGGAGGCAGACAGAACACCAATATATATAAGCCAAGAATTCTTACATACTTGTAATCACCAGGCTATAATTTTAGCACTCACAATCAGTAAAGAGAGGAATGCTTGGTTATATAGTTTCATTATCCAGAGAAAAACAAACTGCAATCTAATGCTTCTGACTTTTCTCCTTTTCTTCTGTCAATTCAGAAACTATAAATAGGGCTATTGATGCAAGAACTATATGAGACAGTTTTCAGTCAAACAACATGGAATTAACATTTTAGAATTTCTTTTCCTTTCAAGTTTTAGCACAAAGGCATATTATTCTGCTTCATGGTTTACAAAGTACACTTATATTATCTCACCTGAATTTTTTTTAACACAATTCTATGAGGTAAAAAAAAAAAAGAGTATTATTTACATTTCATACAGAAAGAAGACATTTAAAGGATTCACAAAACGTTACCCGGCTAGTGAATGGCAGAGTCTTAAATGAATTAGAAATTTATTCATTTATTTACTGATTATCTGTTAGGTACCAGATATTTTACTGGGCTATGAAGATAAAAGGCTTCATAGTATAGCAAGGGGGAAAGATCTAAAATGTATGTACACTGTAAGTAGCCAAGGCAAAAACAAAAATATGTATCAGGTACTCTGGGGAGAGGATATATAACATTACCCATGGGGTTGAAGAAACCATCTCCTTGGATAAATTCAACTCTAACCTGAATATTAAAGAATGACCAGGAATTACCAGAGAAGTGGAAGGGAAGGAAACAACCTAGGCAGAGAGAACTGTGAGAGCAAAAGCTAAGATGCAAAAAGGCAGCTGGGGATGTATAGGAAATAAATTAATTTTGAGTTTCTGAGACAAAATAAAAAGCAGAGTAATAAAGGAAGACTCAAGGACCTGTCAAAGGAGGGACTTTTATACCAGATTAGAAAGATTATACTTAATTCTGCAGGCAGTAAAGAAAAGAATTTCATTTGCATTCATTAGAAGCATTAGATTGCCATTAATTTTTCCCTGGATAATGAAACTATGTAACCAAGCATTAGAGAGACAAAGTAGGATTTGGAAAGGCAAGACAGGAAACAGAGAAAGCTTAAATGACTGCTACAGTAAGAGGAAGAAACGATGAGGACCAAAACAAGTCACTGAGAGTAAAGCTGGAAAGGAGCAATCAGGAAGATCTCCTTGAAAAAGTACATTTGGAAACAATTTGCTGTAACACACAATTTTTTTTTTTTTTACAGTTTTGAAAGCCCAAAAATAAACTGTACTTTGAAACTTAATAAGAGGCTTTTTGCTGACTTTTTAAACTTTCTTCCTAAGTTACTTTAAAAGTGGACTGCCAATGTAGAAGAACCTTAAAATAAACCACAGAAATTGAGTACCTTGATAATGTGATTTCCTTCTGGTCTTTGGTAAAGTTTTACCCTTCTCTTCTTTTGTAGCCATCCCAAATCCTCTAACATTTCACCACTGAAGGATGATTCCACTAGAATACTCTTGTCACAAGCACAGATTGGTTCTTTGAGTCCTTTTCCTTGTTTCTCTACATCTTCACATTCTGAATGAACATAGATCAGGAACTGATTGCTTGACTCTGAACTCATCAAAGTAAAACTCCTTTCAGAAAAATTTTCAGTTAAACTCTGTTCAGGAAGAAGCTGAAGAGTTAATTCTCCTAGAAGTGCTTTCCAAGAATTATCAAAGTGATATGGAGCAATCAAAATACTCAATTTTACAGACAAAGGGGAAAAAATACCAACAGTCTCTTCTTTTTCGATTGATTTTGAGAAGCTCACTGCCTCTGAACACCTCTTCTTGCTCCTGTGAGCCACCTCTTCCTTTAGACTGTCATCTAGGATGATGCAATGAGCAGAAGTGGCATCTGAATCCGGGCAGGGATATTCATCATCAGTTAAGGTGAGAGGTTCATTCCTTCTGTCCTCATGCATATTCCAATGAAGCTGCTGCTGCTTTTCTTCATCTATCCTCACTGGAGGAGCACGTTTCCGTCTGCTGCTCATTTTCAAGTCTTCTTGGTTGGTAAATGTGAACTCTAGAAGACAAATGCAACAGTAGGCATTCCCAGAGAGGATTTTAGTATTTAAGTGTTCCCAGATGAGAACCAGCTGCTCATTTTCAAATTTGCTTAGTTGGTAAATATGAACTCTAGAAGACAAATGCAAAAGTAGGCATACCCAGAGAGGATATTAGTATTTAAGTGTTCCCAGATGAGAAATTCAGCATAAACTCTATAATCCATACACATAACATGAAATCTTCAGAGAGATACATAAAAAGCAATGCTTAACTTTTTTTTTACTAAGTCAAACACAACTGAGGAACATATTAACCATAATCTCATGTATCAAATAACTTCTAATGGTCTTACTCTTTAATGGATAAATTTAATAAAGATGATTTGTTGTACAAAATAAAATAAATTCTAACAAGACACTTAATAAGCAACATAATAGGAAGGTAAATCTTTCAGAGAGCCTTGAAATGTTTACTTGAAGTGTTTCAGTAACATTTAAACTCATGTCGTCACTAAAGAATTTCAATTTTGTTTTATAATCTCAAAGGGTGAACAAAATTTCACTCAACCCTTACATAGACTAAAAACACCTAAAATACATACCTTCTTTTTCAAGAGGTGAAAATAAAAACACGGACATGTATTTCTTGTTATAGATTAGCAGACAAAAAGGATAAGAGAGAGAGAGCTGGGCAAGGAATAAGGTGGTGATGGCAACCAGGGGAAACAGGGAAAAGAGAATAATAGAAAGAAAAAAAGCAAGAAAAAAAGAAAAAAGTAAAGAAAATTTGGTCATCTCAAAAGAGGAAATTGGACTGAAAGCAGTCTATATGAGGTAGGCTCCAAGTTATACCTGCCCCAAAACAATAGCCAATTTGTATGTGAAACACAGAGCAACTCACAGAGATTAAATAATAAAGTCATGATGGTTGACTGTCTATTCCAGCCTAGTAGCCGAAAACAATAATGGGTATAAACAATTAAAATTTGGCTTCAAATGCAGTCTAAGACATATTCTCAACAATTCCATTTTTGAATATAGTCCAATTAGGTATTAAGTACTACGTACTGTGCTGTATTTTAGGGGAGGATGCAAAAAAAAGTATAAATCAAATCATGGATTCTAATTCATCAAAGACAATACCTATAAACTGTGTTTTGGTGTCTTGATGACAAAGTGATCACACAGAAGCAGTCTACACTCTTCTACCCTTACTAACTCCCCATTCCTAACTACTTTGCTCCAAATCCAGAAAAGAATGAGAAATGTGTTTTTAAAAAACAATTCAGGAATACATAACCCTGTTTAAAACAAAACAAAATAAAGCAAAGCACCAGATGAAATCTCAGTTGACCGGAAACTTTGAAGAATTGCTAAAGAACACCACAGAGGGAAGCAGACGGAAAAGCTAAGTGACAGCATGAATGTATCGGCACAAAAGATGTGAGCATCATCAAGAGGACTTCCATGCTCAATGGTAGTGAACCTGGTGGTAACCTAATTGGATCCAGGGTAACAAACATAGATAATAGCAGAGTAATATAGTGGGAATTGCCAGGCCTTTACCTACCCTATCTCTCCTAAAGGCAAGGCAGCTGTTACGGGGGTATCTATTTTCTGGTGGGAAACAGTACCTAACCTGGAAAGATGTTCTTTGTTACTGAGTACAGAAGAAAAAGCAGATGACAATAAACTCTACCTATAGAGGGATCTCACCAATTTCCATGCTCACTGAACACAGCAGAAGACATGGCCTAGCAGCTGCTTCTGACCCTCCTCTTAAGCTAGCTGCACAAGCAGAAAAAAAAGTAAAAAATGAAGTAAGGAGTCTGAACTGCAAAGATGAGCTCACAATCAACAATCAAACATTTATGGATCTCCAACAGGAGAATAAAGACAAATTTTCATCTAAAAAAAAAAAAAAACAGATGAAACAATTCAAATACAACTTTATAATACATACAATCGATATCACATCTGCAGAGAGATAATATAGTTTTCATGAAACAGAAGCAGAAAGTAATAACACAAAAAAGATGGCTATAAAAAATTGTTGAGCAATTTTAGAAAGCAAACTATATTACTTAAATTTGACAGGAAAAAACAAATTGGCCAATGATTCAATAGCAGAACGGGTACAGCTACAAAGCAACTGTTACAGTGATCCTTGAAAGAAGTGAAACAAATGAAGTACATTCTCCTACAACACCAGCTTGGGTAACCAATTATTCCTGGTTTGCCTAGGACTCTATCACTGAAAGTGATCACTGCATCCTGGCAAACCAGAATAGTTGGCTGGCTTTGCCCCAGCTTATCCCTAGGAAAGAGTTTCCAGGAAGAGCAGAGGAAGGGAGGACCTCAAACAGAATCCAGTGGTCTTGTTTGAGTAAAAGAGACAGAATTTAGAATTTATGGGGCAAAATACCAGACAAAAGAAAGCTGCACACAGAGAGGGCTCTGGAGATATGTGGAAGAGTTCCTCAAGTCTCTGGGTGGGTAATGATTTGTGTTTCTGTATGAAAGAAATATTCAAAAATTGAGAAAGAACAACCAGAAATAGGCAGAACAATCCCTGGAGCTCATACACGGCCAGGAAAAGTTTGTGAAAAGATCCCCTAACACTGAAGGGAACATGCAGAGTTCTCAGAAGTGAAAGCTGCCTTACTAGCGTGCCCAAATTAGTCTTAGACTAACAGTTAAAGATTTAGACTAAAAACTAATATGTTCTGGACCCATCCTAACCTTAAAAACAAGCACTGGAGGGATCAAATTAATGCCAAGTAACTTAACTAACTCTAAGACAAGCTTAAAAATACTTAAAGGAATGAAATAAAATCTAACACAAACGTCTGGTATCAAATCAAAAATTACCAGGTATACAGAAACAGAAAAATAAAAGCCATGACAAGAAGGAAAAAATAAAAATACCCAGAAATGACATGGATGATATAATTAGCAGACACAACATTCAAACAGCTATTGTAGATATTCTCAACATGTTCAAGAAGGTAGAGGAAAGCATGAGGATAATGAAGAAAAAAGATATAATACAAAAGACACAAATGGAATGTATATAGATTGAAAAACAATACCCGAAATAAAAAATACATTGTATGAGATTAACAGTGGATTAGACATGGTGGGGGGAAAAAAGCAGAGTGAGCTTAAACCCAGTAACAATAGAAACGATAAAAAATGAAGTAGGGGGATAAACAAAGACTGAAAAAACAATAAACAGAATCAGAGACCTACTGGACGATGTCATGCAATTTAACATGCATGAAATTGGAATCTCAGCAGGAAAGCAGGGAGAGAGAAAGAAAAAATATTTGAAAAAAACATGCATGACAAATTTCCAAAATTTAATAAAAACTATCAACCCAGAAAACCAAGAAGCTAAATGAAACCCAATTAGGGCAAACATAAGTACAATCACAGCAAGGTATGCCACTGCTGAAAAGCAAGAACTTCTCTCCAGATTAGCCCAATCTTTCTGGCTTAGACACTTCTCCCAACCTAAAATTCTAAACTCTGCAAAATATCTTTCAAAAATGAAGAGGAAAAAAAGACAAACAAAAGTCAAGAGGATTTATCACCTGTAGACCTATACTATAAGAAATGTTACAAGAAATTCTCAAGCAGAAGAAATATGATATTAGATGGAAATCTGGATCCACACAAGGGAGTAAAAAGCATAAATGCAAAATGTGTGTAAATATAATTTTTTCCTTAATTTTAAATTTCTTTAAAAGATAATTGGCTATTTTAAAAACATTTTCAAACTTTTTAACTGAAAAATTTCAAACATACATAAAAATAGAGAAAATAGTATAGTAATATAATCATAGCACTGTATTATGTACTATGTTCATGGACTGGAAGACTCAGAATGTCCAGAAGTCAATTCTTTGACAGATGTATAGAATCAAAGTAATCCCATCCAAAATTTCAACAGGCTTCTTTTGTAGAAGCTGACAAGCTGATTCTAAAATTTATATTGAAATATCGGATATAGAGTCAAAATAATTTTAGAAAAGAATAAAGTTGAGTGACTTAGACTGATTCCAAGATGTATGTCAAAAGTAACCAAAAGAGTGTGGTAATGGTATAAAGAGAGACATATAGATCAATGGAACAAAATAAAGGGTCCTGTAAGAGACCCACATACACATGGTCAATTGATTTTTGAAAGAAGTTCAAGGCAGCCAATGGGGAAAGTATATCCCTTCAATAAATGGATATCCATATGCCAAAAAAAAAAAAAAATGAGCCTTTGAGCTTTACCTATAACATATATAAGAATTAACTTATAATAGATAATAAACTAAAATACAAAAGCTGAAACTATAAAACTTTTAGAAAAAAACAGAAAAGAAAATCTAAATGACATTGGATTAGGCGCAAAAAAAATAAAAACAAAAGGGCACAAATATTTTAAATAGGACACAAAAAAACAGAGACTATGTAAGAAAATGATAACCAAGTTTCATCAAAATTACATACTTTGGCTTTTCAAAAGATACTGTTGTGGAAATAAGGAAGCCACAGGCGGGAGACAATATTAACAAAGCAAATATCTGATGAAGGATTTGTTTGCCAAGTATATAAAGGATAAAGGACTCTTGCAAATCAATAGTAAGACAAAGAACTTATGTAAAAAATAGGCTAAAATTACATTTCACCAAAGAAAAAATAAGCACGTGAAAATATCTTCATCATCATCAGTCATTAAGCTAATGCAAATTCAACCCCAAAAGACAATAAAATGGCACTATATATGTACTAAAATGGTTAAAATTTAAAAGACTGGGGGTGTGGAGTAACCAGAACTGAGCTTCAAACATTCCAACATAGCATAGTCACTTTGAAAAAGTCTATCTAATAAAATTAAATACACACTTACTATGCAGCTTAGTAATCCCACTCCTAGGTATTTACCCAAGAAATAAAAACATAAATCCACAAAAAAGATAAACATGAATGTTAATAGCAAGTTTATTAATAAAAGCCAAAAACCAGAAAAAAAAAACCCAAATGTCCATCAACTGATGAATGGATTAAACAAATTGTGGCAAATTCATACAATATAATATTATTCTGTAATAAACAAAACTGATATATACAGTAACACAAATGAATTTTTAAAGCATATGCTAAGTGAAGGAAACTAGATATGAAAGACTACATATGGCATGATTCCATGTACATGAAATTCTAGAAAAGCCAAAGGAGCAGCAGAAAAAGCTTTTGGCTAACAGAAATGTTCTACACATGATTGTACACTATACAATTGTCAAACTCATCAAATTGTACACTTAAAACTGTTGAATTTTATTACATATAAATTATACCTTAATAAAGCTGAATTATAAAGTGTTGACAAATATGATTGAGGAATTAATGAGATGTGGCTTATAAGATCATTATTTTATTGTATTGCCCAATATTGCTATATTAAAGACAGAAACAGGAGTTTGTAGGGTTTTGTCTTGAAGGAATATGTGAACTCATTAGTTCGCCTATTAAGGGCTGTCTCACCTTGGGAGGGCTCTCAAAGCTTTGGTCGGGATGTATTTTAGGAAGGCTTTTTGGTTATCTCAGGTCTGTGAGCCTCCCTGTTTTTGAAAGACAAGACAGGTAAATATCTGGCTCACAGGATGGGAGCCCGGAGACAATGAGTGCCCTAAACAAAAAACATGCCCCTATAATTATAAACAATTTATTTTATAAAGATGAGCTTCCTGCTCTCTCCTGTCTGCCTTAAGTCCACAATAACTAAATCAAAAAAAATAGAGCCACTATATCTCTTTATTATTCCTCTGTTAGTAACTATCTCTTAAACCTTAAAAGTTAGTCCTTAAAAGACTTTACAACTGTTTATTCACCTAGACAGATTAAAAATTGTTAAAAGCCCTTTAAAAGAACTTTTGACCCTAACCCACTACCTGTTACGCATAACAACCAAAATCATCTGATATATAAATCTGTTACCCTGACAACTAATAATTGATATCTGCGATTATAAAAGCCTACATAAATCTAACCATAATGCTGCACTACTGGCAAAAGATAATGCAGACTCCTGATCTGATATCTTTATATAAAACTATAAAACTTTACCTTCGTCTCTATATATTCTTTTATTTCCATTTATCCTATTTCCTATCAATTTCTTATCCTCTGTGGCGACAACTATCTAAGAGACTTGGTTTCTCACAGAAAAAAATAACTGATCTCCTCACGACCTGCTGCCCCCCAAAAATAAGACAAAAACAGAAAGTAGAAACAGGAAGATTTAAAATTTTTAGGAAAATATTAAGAACAGCTTTATTCTTATAAATTTGAAAAATCTAGATAAAATGAGCAATTTCCACACAAAATATAAATGAACAAAATTGTCTCAAGAAATAAAACATCTGCATAGACTAATAACCATAAACTAAACTGTAGTAACATTACCTACCTACCTAAGATCTATCTCCCCTCCTTGCTGACAGAACCTGTCTTTTATTTAGGAACATGGCAGACCTGTGACTCAAAGGTGGGTGGTTTCCTCGGCAGCCCCAAGGAAGTAGCTTCCATCTACTTCCATTTGTTGGCCAAAGCAAATCCAACAAGGTAGCTGCTAGTTGCATGTGGCTATTTAAGTTTAAATACAGTCATACATTGTATAACATTTTGGTCAACAACAAACCACAAATATGATGGTGATCCCGCAACATTATAAAAGAACAGAAAAATTTTTATGTACTAGTAATGTTGTAGTCATAACATCATAGCACAATTACTTGATTTTGTATAAAGTTAGTGTAGTCTAAGCATACAGTGTTTATAAAGTCTACAGTAGTATATAGTAATGTCCTAGGGCTTCACATTCACTTATTACTCACTCACTCACCCAGAGCAACTTCCAGGCCTGCTAGCTTCATTCATATTAAATGCCCTAAACAGGTGTACCATTTTTTATCTTTTATAACATAGTTTCATTGTACTTTTTTTATGGGTAGAAATGTTTAGATACACAAATATCTATCACTGTGTTACAATTGCCTACAGTATTTAGTACAGTGACATGCTGTACAGGTTTGTAGCCTAGTAGTAATAGGCTATATGGCCTAGGTGTACAGTAGGCTGTATCATTTAGTTTTGTGTAACTACACTCTATGATGTTCACACAGAAACAAAACTGCCTAATGACGCATTTCTCAGAATGTAGCCCCATCATTAGGTGATGTATACTGTAAACAAAATTAACTATTATTATAAACTCAACTCCTCAGTCTCACTATCCCTACTTCAAGTACTCAACAGCCATCTGTGACTAGTGGCTATTGTATTAGTGCAAATGTAGAACATTCACATAACTGCAAAAAGTCTATCAATCAAACAGTGCTGGTCAATCATGAGAATTCCATTCCCTTAGCTAGTGTTTGGTTTGTAAATGTACAGTTGATGGATTAAAATCAATCTCTGGCTATGGTTAACTACTTTTTAAGCATTTTACACTTTCGCTTATCTTGGAACAATAAGATAGAAAACCCTTAATTTCCTAAGTGTTTATCTTTGTCCAGTTCTCCTCAGAGCACAGGCTGGAGTACTGGAATTGGGCCACTCTGCTGGAACATTAAGAAGATAGGATATACCAGCTTATCAGGTAACTACTACCACAAACATGCTGTGTAACATAGAGTAATGCTTTGAGACAGCATCATTTATTCTCACAGATCTGCAGGGTAGCTGAAGGCAGCCTAGGTTTCTGAAAGAGTAGTTTGGCTCTGCTTAATGTAGTTCTTATCCTTCTCTTGAAACAGCAAAGTAACCCAGGAATCTTCTCATGGCAATGACTGAGATGTAAGAGCACTAATCCAATCACACAAGTACTTTTCCAAGTGCTTGGTATATCAAAACCACTAAGATTCAAGTCACATTCTGGGACCCAAAGGTGGGGAAATATACCACACTTCTTTACTGGGTGGAACTGTAGAACTACACATGGCAAAGAACATGAATATGAGGGTGGGAAGAAGATTGGGCTGGTTATACAATGTATCACATCACCCAAAGTATTAGTAACATGGTAAATATGGAATCGTTAACTCTGAAAGCCCCAAAAGCAACTGGCTATAGTCTCACATCTGCAAGCAACAGAGCTTAAAGGTAAGAATGTGAGCTTTGAAGTCTTAAGATTCTAATAGCTTTGGCATTTACTCATTGTATGCCATTGGAATAGTTATCTAACCTTTCCATGTCAGTTTTCTTACCTCTAAAATGTGGATAATGTGGTTAGAAATAATTTAAGTATAATAGCACAGCACCAGAAATTTAGCATGTACTCAATAAGAGGTAGTTATTATCATGCTGAGAATACCCTACATTATATTTTGTAATAACCAAACATTAATGGGGCACAATGAGGCAATTATAGATCAGTGCTTCTCAAACCTGACTGCACATTAGAATCACCTGGGACTTTAAAAAATTCCAATGCCCAGCCAATTAAACCAGAATGCCTAGGGGTAGGGCCCAGGCACTGTGCCTATTATAGACTCACTAAAAAAGTCTAGTGTGCAGTCCAGTTTGAGAAACGTTGTTTTGGATAAGCAGCAGCCTACTAACGTCCATTTCTTGCCTTTCCAAGTATAGAGTAGTTGGAAAATGGTGGTCTAGCTTAGTATGGAACCATGACCAGTCCTAGCCAATGCAATGTGAGTAAAAGTAAAATGTGCCATATTTCTTACAACAATCTTGTAACAGAGATATTATTGAACTTGATATCATTCCTTTAACTATTCTGTTCTCTGGTAAAACCTATCCAATATCTTTTAAATTATATAAACTACCATAATTTGCATTCCTTCAGATGTTTGCTCTCAACTTGACTCTAACATTATTGCCTCCAAGTATTTATCAAGGATAATGATAAGCTGGAGAAAAGTTAATATCAGAATTTCTAGCAAGGCTGTCCTTTTGTCCAGTTCTCAACTCAGACAAAACATTCATGATTAAAAAAAAAAAGCTGGCTTTGTTTGATTCTCTAATCTCTACTTAGGGATAACTTTTGGAACCAAAGAAGATATTATTTGATCAAAGATGTTTACAACCAAAATGCTACTTGACAGCTAGCAAGTCAAGTAATGGTGAACTTCTATATCTACCTGGTTTTCCTCATACCTCATCAATACCATCAAGGGTTCTACTTCTTCCTCTTAATCCTTAAATAGCAATGTTTGGGTAAAATATCATTATGTGAAGTTTTCTATATGGATCACACCTTTACTGTCTTGTGTTTAAATGTAAAAAGCCTTTCACTTCAATTGCCCTTTCAAATTTTTCTGCTTGTCACTGACCCAATCTTCCCAAAAAGCCTTCCTTGACCTGGAAAGCTGAAGCTAAGGGCCTCACTCTCCTACTTGATTCCAACTGCTATAGTGTTCACTTTGAACTACTTGAAAGCTGGGCAGGAGCAGCAACAACCTATACAGTGTTGTACTCCCAATGACAGGTCAGTGCCAGAATGTAAATGATATACAAAATAAGGTGAAACAAAGAGCTCTAACTCCCTAGATACCTTTCCCTGTTTTAAGGATCTAACAATAATTTACTCACATTTCTTTTTGGAGAAGCCTCTCTTATCCACACTCTAGAAGACTACAGGTAATATGAAACTATTCTTTAGTACTTCTGGAGAAGAATGAGGCAGTCAAACTGACTGAACTGTATCTTTAACAGAAAACGAAGATGGATTGCTAGAAAAATAAATATAAAATGTTAAGTTACTAGAAAATACAACAAATGAATAACAAGCCTACATTCAATTTTTTCCCTCCAAATTATTATCTCTATGTTAAAAGATAATACAAATTCTGAATTACTACAAATCCATGAGAGACCAGAGTTAAGGTTGTCAAGGGCAACAAAGTATATACATCTGCCATAATGCTGTCCAAGACATTGCCTTATCCAAGTAAAATTCAATCATTACTGAGTACTGGAATGCTCTTAATGGCCTAGCATTACCAGTCTTTTCCTTTTCTGTAGTGATAATTCCAGCAAGGTGAGAGTATTTTCATTTACTGAACCCTAAAATATGTTAGTCACGAAAGCCCTCATACGCAGCTTTTTCACCAGCAGATTCTGTTTCCCCTTACTTTTTCTAGTCTAGATTCTTAATGAAAGATTTGTTTTAATCCTGTATATAAATCCAGTTCTTTTAGGCCAGGCAAAAGAGGATATACAAAAGCATCTTTCAACAGTAAACTATTTTATTCTCGACTGCCAGCTATTGGTTAACCAGTCCTTCAAAGTTCGGAAGTGCAGGTTATCCAGAATAGACACAATTATTCCAATACTGCTCACTAGTGCTCTGCTGCCAGGACGCATAAACCAAATGGATTATTTCTATTACAGAAAGTTTCATCATTCCTGTTACTGCCCACTGGAATAATTAAAAATAGCAGTAATGACTTTAAAATTATTTTATTTTGATCACTTACAGCCTCACTTTAAGTACAAGTAGGAAAACATAAACCTAGGATCTCTACCTCGTGCTAATGTGAAGCCACCTGGAAAAAGGGTACAAGCTTAATGGTCATTATTTAATAATACTGTGTTATACCGTGATCATCAACCACCACCCCATCTTCCTTCACAAACGTAGCAACTACAAGTCCAAACGTACAACGACGCTAGGATGGTTCTGAATGCGAATGTAATTAATCTGACTCCAAAGGTAACCGAGAACTTTCAGGCAGACTAAGAAGCCTCTGCCTCCTCTATTACCACACACGATCCTGCGCACAAAGGACCGGGAGGTCTCCTAGCTCGAGCCTCCAGGGGCACATCTGAGGCAAATGATGATACTCGCTCAGTTATCCTCCCAAAGACCCAAAAGCGGTTCTGGGAGTCCGCGCCGTCAGCCCCGGATCGCTCCCAATAGGCCGACACACGAGCTACCGCGAGGCTGAGGAGCGCGACGAAGGACCCTCGGATACTTGAGTGTGGACGCTCGAAAATTACACCGCAGGCCCCAGTCCCCGGGGAAAAAACACGGTCTCCTTTCCCACGGCCCCCACCTTCTCCCCGGAGAGCCGTAGCGGTCCAGAGGCCCGCACGTCTGGGGACGGGGAAGGAGCGGGGGACACTCGCGCTGCGGCTCCCTCTCAGCCCATGAGCTTCCCGGGCTCCGCGACAACCGGAGACCTCCCTCGGCGGCCCTGGAGGCCAGAGACGTCTTCCCTCCCCGACCTCTGACCCCTGACCCTCCATCACCCAAACGCCTACCTAGGCTGGTTCTCACCGCCTCCTGAGTCTTCTGCACCAGGCCTGGACCCCTCTAATGTCCTGGCAGACCGCCCGCACGCATTTGCCACCCGCCCGAGGTGGGCACGCGCACTTCATGCGGGCTCGTGTTAGGGTTCCCGTGGGGCCCAGAAACCACAGCGCTTAGATGCTGGGCGCGCGCCGGAGCGTGGGGTCAGGTGAACGCGCACGTCGGAGCGCCTCGCCCCCTTTCTCTGGCATTGGCTTCATGCGTCTCTTCTGCGCAAGCCCACGCCGTGAAGGCACGGCTAAGGCTACAGTTGGAGTCTCGCGATAGCTCTGCCCCGCCTCACCACATTAAAGAATGCAGGATTGGCTGGAACACCGGAAAGGGGTGCGGCTTCCGACGAAGAGGGGGTTGAGCGTAAATGATTTTTGGCTTTAGTCGGAAGGCAGAAAAGACTTCTCCAAAAGCGTCAATTTTACTGCTTCTAGAAAGCAGCCACTAATTCGGTACGAGTGAAGCTTATTTCCTTCAAAAAAAACTTTCAAAACTTTCAGGGGAAATGTGAGTAACTTTAAGATGAGAGGAAAACTACCTGTATTGTGCTGGAACTAGCCTTCCAGTATCTTGGTCCTTTTTCCGCCTCTCACCTCTTTCCCACAGAGGTAAGCAGCTTACGCTTAATAACTCTGGAATAGCTCTGGGAGGCTCCAGGGCCAGGAACCTGTAAAATAACACGCAGGAAGTATCGGGCACTCGGTGACAAGTTGGTACCTCACAACTCAGCGTTTCTTCTGTGGAGGAGCGTCTCAGGCATGTGTGGTCGCAGAAGCACTGGAGAAAGTTCTTGCCTGAGAGAACTTGTGTTGTAGCTGTGGAGACAGTCCCGAGTAGTCCATATTTTACTTAGGGTAGCCCTTTATCCCAGATTCCTAACATAGCCTCAAAGAAGCTCTTTACATAAACTAAGCCCTGTCAAATTATAGGCATACCTTCTTCTATGGCACTTCGCTTGCTTACGCTTTGCAGATATTGTGTCTTTTATAAATTGAGGATTTGTGGCAACTCCTTGTCCAGCAAGTCTTTCGGCATCATTTTTACAACAGCATGCACTCACTTTGTGTTTCTGAGTCACATTTTGTAAATTCTCGTAGTATATCAAACTTTTTCATTATTGTTTTGAGGTGCCACAAACTTGGCTCATAAGATGGTGAACTTAATCCATAAATGTTGTATGGGCTCTGACTTCTCCACTGGCTGGCAATTTCCCATTTCTCTCCCTCTCTTCAGGCCTCCCTATTCCCTGAGACACAACAGTGTTGAAATTAGGCCAATTAATAACTGTAAAATAGCCTCTAAGTGTTGAAGTGAAAGGAAGAGTCACACATCTCTCACTTCAAAAGCTAAAAATGTTTAAGCTTAGTGAGGAAGGCATATCAAAAGGCAAGACAGGGTGAAAGCTAGGCCTCTTGTGCTAAACAATTAGCCAAGTTGTAAATGCAAAGGAAAATTTCTTGAAAGGTTTTGAAAGTGCTATTCCAGTGAACACACAAACGACAAGAAGGTAAAACAACCTTATTGTCCATATGGAGAAAGTTTGAGTGGTCTGGATAGATAATCAAACCAGCCAGAACATTCCCAAACCAAAACCTAATCCAGAGCAAGCCCCTAACTCTCTTCCATTCTGTGAAGGCTGAGAGAGCTGAGGAAGCTGTAGAAGAAAAGTTTGAAGCTAGGAGAGGTCGGTTCATGAAGTTTAATCAAAGAAGCCATCTCCATTACGTAAAAGTTCCAGGTGAAGCAGAAAACAATCCAAAAGATCTAGTTAAAATAATTGATCAAGGTGGCTAAACCAAACAACACATTTTCAATGTAGATGAAACTGCTTTATATTGGAAGAAGATACCATCTAGGACTTTCATAGCTGCAGAAGAAAAGTCAACGCCTGGCTTCAAAAGACAGGCTGACTCTCTTGTTAGGGGCTAATACAGCTGTTGACTTTAACATGAAGCTAATGCTTGTTTGCCATTCTGAAAATCCAAGGGCCCTTAAGAATTATTCTAAATCTACTCCTCTTCTGTTCTATAAATGGAAAAAGGAAGCCTAGATAACACAGCACTTCTTTTTGTAGCGTGGTTTACTGAATATTTTAAGTCCACTGTTGAGATCTTAGGAAAAAAAAGATTCAAAATATTACTGTTCATTGACAATGCCCCTGGTCATCCAAGCACTCTGATGGAAATGTGCAAGGAGATTAATGCTATTTTCATGCCTGCTAATACAACATTCCTTCTGTAGCTCATGAATCAGGAGTAATTTCAACTTTCAAGTCTTATTCTCTAAGAAATATATAAGGCTATATATAAGTGAGGTGATAGCTGCCATAGATACTGATTTTTTGATGGATCTGGGCAAAGTTAACTGAAAGCTTTCTGGAAAGGACTCACCATTCTAGTTGCTATTATGAACATTCGTAATTTATGGGAGGGGGTCTAAATATCAACATCAACAGGAGTTTGGAAGAAGTTGATTCCAGCCCTCATGGGTGACTGAGGAATTCAAGACTTCAGTGGATGAAGTAATCGCAAATGTGGTGGAAATAGCAAGAGAACTAGAAGTGGAGCCCAAAGATGAAATTGAATTGATGTAATCTCATGATAGAATTTAAATGGGCAAGGAGCTGCCTCTTACTGATGAGCAAAGTGGTTTCTTGAGATGAAATCTCTCAGTGAAGATGCTGTGAACATTGTTGGAATGACAACAGATTATTGAGAGTATTCCATAAACTTAACTGATAAAGCAGAAGGGTTTGAGAAAATTGACCCCAATTTTGAAAGAAGTTCTGTTGTGGATAAAATGCTATCAAACAGCATTGCGTGCTACAGACAAATCTTTTGTGAAAGAAAGTCAATTGGAGCTGCAAGCTTCATTGTTCCCTTATTTTAATAAATTGCCACACTCATGCCAACCTTTATCAGCCACCATCCTGATTAGTCAGCAGTCATCAACATTGAGGCAAGACCCTCCACCAGCAAAAAGATTATGACTCGCTGGAGGCTCAGATGATTAACATTTTTTTTTAGCAATAAGGTATTTTTAATTAAGGTATGAACTTTTTAAGATAACATTTTAGACATAATGCTATTTCACACTTAATAGACTACAGTGTAGTATAAACAAAGCTTTTATATTCACTGAGAAACCAAGAAGTTTGTGTGACATGCTTTATTATAATGTTCACTTTATTTGAGTGGTCTAGAACCAAACTGACTGTACCTCCAAGGTATACCTGTAGTTGGAAACCAGTTGCCTTATCCAAGGCTTTATGAGGTAAGTTGGGAAAAGTAGTGCTAATGCTGAAACAGTGAGCAAGTGGAGTCCTTCCTCTTTGGAAAACTAATCATTTTACCAAATATAAGCCATAATGGAACCTTTCTTCTGGAAGTGTAATTTGGAATTCAATATTTAAATGTATATTGTGCTGTAAAAAGTTATCTTGATAGTTTTATGTCACTTCTTACCATTGGAGTAGAGAATTAGGTTCATAGTTTGACTGAGTCCATCTGATGCCCCGCAGAAATATTAAAAAAAAATACAGCATCATTTGATCTTTGTTCACCTTGATTGGGGTAATTTATAGACATAATTATAATATCTATGCAAGATATTAAACTACAGATCCAGTTGTAAGTTGTGTGGAGGTATAATTTCAATTATAGAGATGGAATTCTATACACTATCATTCAATGGTAACAGTGAAACAAAATTCTACCTTTTGAATTTTCCAGTGGTATGTTTGTTTCATCCTTTGGGTTTTGGGATTCCATTTACCAAATTTGGTTCCATCATTGACCAAGTGCCCTGTATATCCTTTGAAAAATTTCCCTATGGAATAATGTTTTTCAATGTTAGAATCATCGAAGCTAATTTCAGAAAACATGGTTCACTATTGTATGTTGGCTCTCTGGCTGCTCCCAGCTGTGAGACACCTGTTCAACCCTGAGAACACAGAGTTCATCTACCTATTAGATGTTAGTGATCTAATGACATTCCATAAATGAGAATCAACTGATTAGACATAAGCAGATCTTACCAGCGAACCACTCTATGTTCGGATAGTTCAACTGCTTCTTTTTGAAACTAAATGTGAGGACAGTCAGACCACATGCTTCCTTGTATGGTCTCACTAGCCAAAGCTATAGATTCATTTCCTTTTGGGGACAGTAGCTTTATTTTAGCTATACCCCTAACTAAGATCATTTATTTTACAAAGGAACATTAAAAGATTTTCTCAAGGAGAAGGGCTGATTGAGAAGGAATAGATGAGTTAATGCAATTTAACTTCTTTTGGGAACAGTTACAGGATAAGTGATGATTCATCAGTGAAGAACTTTATATTTTACAAAGTGTTTTCATGTTTTTTTCCATTTGATGCATAGAGCAATAATATATATTGTTCTATACATTATTCTGTATTACAGAAGAGCAATCTGAGACTCAAGAAATTTGGTAATTTGTCACAGTTCTGAGAAAACAAAAGCACCTAGAACTCCTCTTTACTCCTCTGTTGCCTCTTTTTACTAAACCATGTCTATGAAATAAAAGTAAACAATCTACTCATCAAACTTATTAGATTATCATGGGAAAATAAAGGCAAGGGGTATGTAATTTTTGATGACACAGAGCTGTGTATATTCATCAGCTGGTTCTGATGAATATAGATCATTCAGAACCAGCACTCTTTTCTCCTCAATAGAAAGATCATTAACAAAATTACTCTAGAAATTTATTCTATCTTTGCCTGCTCTGTTGAAGTGAAGTAGGTGGCCACCCAGTATGATTGAAGATTTCCAAAGATAACTCCTTGTTGCTAATTCCTACTACCAACTTGTTTTGGGACTGATTTCCCTTTTCCTGACAGATGGGGAATATTAGGATCAAAGTCACTATGACCCTGTAACAAATTACAGTGCCCAAAGCCACTGTGAAATATGTGCAGTACTATCAGAGAATGGGAAGAAGAAACATAGTTTTGGGAAATTAGTGCTAGCAGGGATGGTATCAAATGAAACAAACATAAAATGATGGCCAGGTGCGATGGCTCACGCCTATAATCCTAGCACTCTGGGAGGCCGAGGTGAGAGGATTGCTTGAGCTCGGGAGTTTGAGACCAGCCTGAGCAAGAGTGAGACCTCATCTCTACTAAAAATAGAAAGAAATTAGCCGGACAACTGGAAACAGAAAAAATTAGCCCGGCATGGTGGTGAGTGCCTGTGGCCCCAGCTACCAGGGAGGCTGAGGCAGGAAGATTGCTTGAGCCCAGGAGTTTGAGGTTGCTGTGAGCTAGGCTGATGCCACAGCACTCTAGCCCAGGCAACAGAGTGAGACTCTGTCTCAAAAAAAAAACAAAAAAAGAGAAAAAGAGTATCCCTTTCACCACTCTTATCATTGTACTAGAGGTTCTAGGCAGTGCACTAAGGCCAGAAGGAGAAATAAAAGACATGGACGTCAGAAAGGAAGAAATAAAACTGTCTTTATTGGCAAATGACATGGATATGTAGAAAGCCCTATGGAATTTACGAAAGAACTCCTAGGTAAGTGAGTCTAGAATATTTTCAGGGTATGAGATAAGTGTATAAAGTTATACCCCTGTTTTTATAGTAAGAAAAATGTACATCACTGAAAGATGACTAGAAGAATGTTGTTCTCTGAGTGATAGGTTCCTAAATTTTCTTTTTCTTCCCCATCTGTCTTTTCTAACTTCTCTGTGTTTATTTTGTGATAATGTCAGCAAAAAAAGGTATCTTTTTCAGGAATATAATTT
The DNA here is from genome assembly GCA_963574885.1 of Lepilemur ruficaudatus. Taxonomy (NCBI): domain Eukaryota; kingdom Metazoa; phylum Chordata; class Mammalia; order Primates; family Lepilemuridae; genus Lepilemur; species Lepilemur ruficaudatus. Next base: position 10,995 of record CAUYRT010080253.1, on the reverse strand, counting down.
TAAGCCCTACTATGTAAATGTAATTTAGCTTAATAATTTTAGGTAAAAATCACTATTCAGTTCATTTGCATTTAAAATATATAGGGTATTTACCCATATTCAGTTCATGTTTTCTTATTCTCACCTACCGTTTTATACATCAATTAGCTATACTGCCCTTCCTTGACCTCCCCTCACAATAAGGCATTGTGAGGACCTGCTATTCATAATTCATTTTTCCTCCCACATATTTACAAGCATCTCCTGTGTATCAGGTACTGGGGAATGCCAGGACAAAAAGGCCCTGTGGCCTCGGAAGCCTATACTTCTTTCTACCTCACTTCTTGCTATTTTCTCCCATAGCTTATTGTAGTCTAGCTATACTAGGTTTCTTTCAATTCCTAGAATTTTGAGAGCCCATTTGCCCTCCTGGCCTAACTCATGCTGTTTCCTCTGTCAAGGGAACTTTCTCACACCTCCTTACCCCAACTCCATACTTTCTTTAGTTCTTAGCTTCAGTATCACTTTCTCAAAGAAGCTTTCCCTGACCTTCCGGACAGGGTTCTATATTTTCATAGCACCTTATACTTTTCCGTCCCAGAATGTAACGCTGTTGTATTTAATACTTTCTGTGTCATCTCTAGCTGGAGATATTGTTGTGTGGTAGTATTTCCATCATCAGAAGTACGTTCTTCTGCATTGTTTCGCAGAGGTGAGGTTTATAAACTGAGGTTTATATTGAGCTCTTATGTGTTTTGGTTTATCTTATGATAAAACAGCTTGGCCTCTGGCTGGATTTTCAGCGCAATCTGTGGCCAGGATTAGATGGGGCAAATCTAATTGTTAAAAATATACCTTAAATGCAACTTTTGGAATTTCAGGTAACACAGGAAGAAGGACAGCAGTTAGCCCGGCAGCTTAAGGTAACTTACATGGAGGCATCAGCAAAGATTAGGATGAATGTAGATCAAGCTTTCCATGAACTTGTCCGAGTTATAAGGTAAGGAAAACACATTCTGTAAGCATGCTTTAATAAATTACCATTAAATGTTTTTAGTAAGAAAGAGGAAATTTTATATAAGAGTGATTCCTTTCCAGGAGTAAATGCTCATGGCATGTTAAGTACATATTCCAGATACTTCCAGTATATAAAATCTAATTTTTTTTTTTTTTTTTGAGACAGAGTCTCACTCTGTTGCCCGGCTAGAGTGCCGTGGCGTCAGCCTAGCTCACGGCAACCTCAAACTCCTGGGCTTAACTGATCCTTCTGCCTCAGCCTCCCAAGTAGCTGGGACTACAGGCATGCGCCACCATGCCCGGCTCATTTTTTCTATGTATATTTAGTTGGCCAATTAATTTCTTTCTATTTATAGTAGAGACGGGGTCTCGCTCTTGCTCAGGCTGGTTTTGAACTCCTGACCTTGGGCAGTCCGCCCACCTTGGCCTCCCAGAGTGCTAGGATTACAGGCGTGAGCCACCGCGCCCGGCCTAAAATCTAATTTAATTATGTTGAAGTAGAAAGCGTGTATAGAGAGCTTGGAAGAATAAATGCAGTTCCACAGGTTATGGTGGTATGAACATAGTGATGTCAGCAGCTAACATTTGAGTGGTAATCTCTGCCAGATACTGTGCTAAATCCTTTACTTACATTTTTACATTCAATCCTCACCACAGCCCATTAAACTGAGTACTTTGTTTTATCCTCACTTTGAGATGAGAAAATAGAGGTACAGAGAAGTTAAATAACTTGTTCAAGGTTTAGATATTTTAAATGGCAGGATGGGGGCGTGAATTCAAATCTCTGATTCGGGAGCCTGTGCTCTCAGCTTTGCTTCTTACCCAAGTTCTCCCAGGCTAAGAGTAAGCCAGGGAGTGGAGATTCAATAATCCTACAAGGTGTGAAGTATAACATCCCACACTACAAAGAATTTTTTTGTTAGGTGGCCTGGGGGGCCCCTGTGGTTTAGAAAGTGTTAATGGGTTTCAAGAAGCTTGAGGTGATGGTGAGGTCTCCTAGAGTTACTGTATATGTTTGTGGGTGAGAAAGAGCAAGTTACTTTAGTGGGTGGAGTTTGATTTGATTATTTTGAGTCTTGGTTGCTTGGGCCCTGCTTCACCCTCTGCTCTCTAGATCTGCTAGTTAGATAGTTTGACAGGAATGTGGAGTGGACTCTGTGTATCATGTCTAAGGTGAATTGACACCTGAGCTATGGTCTTATTGTACTTGTTAGCCCCTTGCCAGGGTTGTGCAGAGGAGAAAAAGTAAAGGTTGTAAATTTTGGGGTTTTAGTAGTTTGTTAAAAATTCCAGTCTCATTATTGTTTAATAGGTACAGAGTTCTGGAGATAGATAGTGGTGATGGTTGTCCAACAATGTAAACATACTTAATGCCACTGGATTGTACACTTAGAAATGGTTAAGATGGAAATTTTTTTTTTTTTTTTTTGAGACAGAGTCTCACTCTGTTGCCCTGGCTAGAGTGCCGTGGCGTCAGCCTAGCTCACAGCAACCTCAAACTCCTGAGTTCAGGCGATCCTCCTGCCTCAGCCTCCTAAGTAGCTGGGACTACAGGCATGCGCCACCATGCCCGGCTAATTTTTCTATATATATATTTTTTAGTTGGCCAATTGATTTCTTTCTATTCATGGTAGAGACGGGGGTCTCACTCTTGCTCGGGCTGGTTTCGAACTCCTGACCTTGAGTGATCCGCCCGCCTTGGCCTCCCAGAGTGCTAGGATTACAGGCGTGAGCCGCCATGCCCGGCCTAAGGTGGAAAATTTTATAAGTATTTCTCAGCCCCCATTCTGTTTCCATTTTAGTATTAAACAGCTGATGAAAAGGGTCTTCATAAAATAATTATTACTGCCTTTTTGAAATAATTTGTCCTTTGTTTTGATCCCTGGGATCTGTCCTTATCCACCAGTCAATCAGGAGTCAGGAGAGGGTGGAGGAGGTTTTTTGGCTTTTTTTAATGCCAGGCACTCTTAGGCGTATTTAAATATCATAAGATCTTTAATCCTCATAGAAACTGTGAAAGGTAGATTTCCATTATTCCCTTCTGAAAAACTGAGGCTCAGAGAGGTCAACTAACTTGTCTAATACTGATTTTAATAAGTGGCAGAACAGGGATAAGACCTGCATAGAGGTATGCTTTACTCACTTGTACTCTAGTGATGGGGGTTTATGCTTAAGCATACCTTAGAGTCATGGAATTTCAAATTGAGAAAGGAAGTTAGATTTGCTGAGTCTAGTATCTCATGTGATTCAGGATTCACTCATTAAAGCAACTTAGCTCTGCTTATGCTGGTGTTTGAAGCGTTTGTGCCCTTTTTTGAGGAGTTAGGGGCAAATATTTGCTTTGATCCTTAGTTGAAATTTAACATTGAAATGCGTATGCACTTAAATTCGACTAGTCCCCAAATAACTTGTATTTGTAATAGTAGATTACCAAGAAAGCAATTATATTTTAGATTTTTCTATCTTACAGGAAGTTTCAAGAGCAGGAATGTCCTCCTTCACCAGAACCAACACGGAAAGAAAAAGACAAGAAAGGCTGCCATTGTGTCATTTTCTAGACTCCCTCAAGTTTTAGCTACCAACTGCCAGGAAAAGCCCTCATCTTCTCTCCTTACAGTTTACATCATGTTGGTTTGGTACCTTTCTAGCCTTAGACAAATGATCACCATATTAGCCTTAGACCAAGAAGCTGGCTAATTCTTTCCGTGAAGCTAATACAATGGTCATTTCCACACAGATTTAAAGGAAACACTAAGGCTGCTTGAAAGATTATCTGATTCCTTTAAAATATATGTCTATATATACAGACACATTCTTTTTTTAAGTGCTCACATTTTAATAGAGATGAATCAGTTTTGGAACCTAAGCTGTTTGCCAAGCTGAAGCCACAAGTTGTGAAATAATTTTTAACTTCCGGAATCATATTGCCTACTGTTACTCTAAATAGAAATATATGGAGTTTTTTTAAATGTGAATTTTTGCCTATCTTTAAAAATTTCAATGTCAACTTTAGTTAACCTTAAATACACTGAATTGAATCTACAAAAGTGAGACATCTCAGACCTTTACCGATGCTACAGCTTTTGTTTTCCAGTGGCCAAAATACCAAAATGCCTATTGTATTTATGGATTAAAAACTGCTTATAAAAACCTTTGTTATTACTCCTACTCTTGAAGATGATAATGTTCTTTGTGGCCAAATATTTGGACTCGTTCTGGACTTAGGTATTTCAGTGTACTTGATTTTTTAATTTAACCCTTTTCACAGCCATGCTAAGGGTAAAAATGAGAAATATCTGTCTGTCTTCCTTTTCAAGTATTTCTGGATAAGAGATTCAAAAAAACTAAAACTGTTTTTGTTTGATGTAATATAAAATATGGAGTTGATCTTTCCAGGGTCAGAGATGATTAATGTTTTTGCTATATACTTTTATACATTATTTTCTTATCAAACTAGTTAACAAGTATTTTTATATGTTTGTAAGCAAATATGCTTTTACAGCATACCTTGTGTATATGTAAAAATAAGTATTTAATTCTCACTGTTCACTTTTTCTGACAAAGGAAAAAAAAAGTGGGGAAACTACAGAAACTGTGGTAGAACTTTTACTTGCTGGTCTGGTCCTGGTTGTACCCACCTTTGGCCAGTCACATATCTACTCAAACTCTCCCAATAGAGTACAACAGGATGGACTCTGAAATCACTTTCAATATCCCCTACTAGATATTGACTGTTATGTCAAGTATTAAGTGTGAAGCTTTTAATTGACAATTAGTATAACTGTGGATGGCTCCTGATTTTGTTTTTAATTCTGTGGATTGTGTTTAAACAATTCAAAAGATGTTCCTGATGTTGAGATACTAAGTGGTATTGCACAGTTGTCACTTTATTGAATGTGTACAACAGTCCCATGACGTTTATAAAGCATACCCTGTATAGCTTCAGGTGCTAGAATTAAAATTGATCTGTTATCACAAGATGATGCTCAGTTACTCATTTTGTTTTAGTGGTTTCTCAAGGGAACAAATGTTAGAGAAAACTTTTTTAGTAGCTCCATGTCTTTTCTTAACAGTGCCTTTAGGTTTGAATCTGAAAGTCCCCCATTGATCATTCAGCAGGTGAAGTTGATGTGAAATATTTAAGTTCTTAGTGATATCTTGAATATTTCCATGAGTCAGCATTTCTTAAACTTTTTCTATGAAGTGCTCCTAGCAGAGAACCATAACTATAGAGGAAGGTGAATAGATACACAACTGCCCACCCCCTCGGCATGAAGCCTAAAACACCTGAAGCAAAGCACATAATACCTTTATTTGAAAGCTAATAAAATTATAGAATTTTACATTGTACTTCATAATATGATTACATTGATGTAGAAATATCTTTCCTTTCAGGTCTTCTAGTAAAATTACTGCCCAGGAGGATACCACATTTATCCTGTGGTTTTTGATATCATAGCACTGTCACATATCCTTGGTGGTACTTACAGTTGGGATAGTTTTTTGTCATGGGTAACTCCAGATAACAAGAGGTTGCTTACATAATACCCAGGTTTAATGCAAAACCCTTCAAATTTTGTCTTATCTTAATTATTCTCTTCATGCTTCACTTTGGATTATTTTTGTTGCTACATCTTCAAGTTCTGTAACCTTTTCTTTTGTAGTTATTTAATCTGCTATTAATCTTACCTAATGAATTTGTTGTTTCAGACTTTGTTTTTTCCCTCAAAGTTTTATTTGGATCTTTTTTGTATATTCTATTTACCTCTTCATTAGGTTAATATATTCCTCTTAACCAGCGCTCTCAACTGGGTGCCCAGAGAATTGAGTCCTAATGCCTTATCTGTTGTGTGTTATAATTAACTTCTCACCTCTGCATTTAGAATGGTACTAGCTTGTACCATTGTATCCTTGGGGGAATTTAGAAAATGGTCACCCAACTTTCCATGGGACTCAGTTCTCTCACAGCACCCTGTTGAGAAAGATTGCTTTGAGTAGTCGAGTATTGTTGTAACAGCTGTTGTAATGTCTTGGCAGATCCCTTTATCTCTGATTTTTGTATTTATTTTTATTGACTGAATTTTATTTAGTTATGGGTCACATTTTCTTGGTTTTTCATATGTTGAGTAAATTTTGGTTAGATAATGACATTATATGTTTTATGTTGTTGCGTGTCTAAATTTTGTTGTCTTCATATGAAGAATTTTGGTCTTTGTTGTGGGAGTCAGTTAATTTACTTAACTGCATCTCAGTTTGATCCTTTCAGGTCTTCTTTTAAGCTTAATGCAGTCTCAAGTAACCTTTTTCCGGGATAGTTTAGCTCTACTACTAAAGAATGGCCCTTTTGGGGTCTCTACTGAATGCCCTGCGTAATTAATAAGGACTTTCCAACTTGGCTTGTGGGAACTTGGTCAATTCCCAGCTCCATGTGACCTATGGGGAACCATCATTTTCACAGTTCCTGGGTCATTCTTTGCCCAGCCTCCTAGTGTTTCACTCTGTACATACGCATCTTAATATTCAGCAAAGACTAATTGACCCTGTGCATGTTTTTGGAGCTCTTTTTCTATGTAGCTCTCTCTCCCTTCCAGAACTTTGTCCTGAAACTTCCAGCTGCTTCAAACCTTCTGATCTCTAATGTCTGTCTTTTCACTTCAGGGAAACATTTGTGCCCTGCTTGGAATCTGCCATCCCTTTTACAGTCTGGAATGTGCCTCTAGGTAGAAAGCCAGGGCAGTCTTAAAGCTCACCTTGTTTCCCTTTGTGCTGTCTCCCATGTACAATGTCTGAAAATAGTTTCATGTATTAATATTTAGTCCAATTTTTTAATTGCCTAAAGTAGGAGGTTAAATCCTGGTTCCTGTTACTCCATTATTGGAAGTTGAAGTCTCTCCCATTTGATTTCTATCATACAATCAGAGGTGACTTGTAGCTATTTAAATCTCTGACTTGAAAACTTTTCTCACAAAGAGTAGCCAATCTCATGGTATGAATAGTCCTTGTCTTTCTGGCCATTTATTCTCTATAGCTGAGGATTGGCAAACTTTTTCTGTAAAAGGCCATATAGTAGATAATATTTTGGGCTTTGCAAGCCATATGGTCTCTGTCCCAGCTACTCAACTTTCAGTGAAGCAGCCATAAATAATGTGTATATGAATTAATGTGGCTGTGTCTCAATAAAATTTTATTTGCATACACTGAAGTTCATCTTCCATATCATTGTCCAATATGTTATGAAATAATGTTCCTTTACATTTGTTTCCCAACCATTTAAAATTGTATAAGTCATTCTGTACAGAAACAGATAGTGGGATGGATTTGACTCGTGGGCCATGGTTCATCATCCCTGCTCTGTAACACATTTAGCACTTGAGGTTACGTTTCCAATGTTAGAATGTTTTATGCCTCTTTATTTATGTGGAAATTCTTTCAAACAGAATTTTCTGAATGGATGGTCATGAATTTCTGTCCTAGGAGTTTTCTCCCTATATTGTTTGTTTAGGGATTTACAACGTTGTAGAATTGGACATTATGTTCTTATTGCCGTACGTGTTACATTGATGATTAAGTTTGAGGCTTCAGAGTTTTGTAATATAAATGTATCCTTAACCTTATCATTTGACTTTTTTTATTTTTTATTTCAAAATATTACAGGGGTACAAATGTTTTTGGCTATGTGGATTTCTTTTTTTTTTTTTTTTTGAGACAGAATCTCACTGTGTCGCCCGGGCTGGAGTGCTGTGGCGTCAGCCTAGCTCTCAGCAACCTCAAACTCTTGGGCTCAAGCGATCCTCCTGCCTCAGCCTCCCAAGTAGCTGGGACTACAGGCATGTGCCACCATGCCCGGCTAATTTTTTCTATATATATTTTTAGTTGGCCAATTAATTTCTTTCTATTTATAGTAGAGATGGGGTCTTGCTCTTGCTCAGGCTGGTTTCGAACTCCTGACCTTAGCAATCCACCTGCCTCGGCCTCCCAGAGTGCTAGGATTACAGGCGTGAGCCACCACGCCTGGCCATGGATTGCTTGTATAATGCTTGATTCAGGGCTATAAGTGTATCCATCACCCAGATAGTGTTCACTGTACCTGTTAGGTAGGTTTTCACCCATCCCCTCTTTCTCCCTTCCCCCTGCTTGAGTTCCACTGAGTTTTGCTTCCCTCTATGTACATACGTGCTCATCGGTTCCAATTTAATAACAAATACATGTGGTGATTGTTTTTCCATTTTTTAGATACTTTAGGATAATGATCTCCAGTTCCATCCAAATTGTTGCAAAAGGCATTTTTTATGGCAGAGTAGTATTCCATGGTATACATACACCACATTTTGTTAATCCACTCATGAGTCAATGGCACTTGTGTTGATTCCACATCTTTGCAATTGTGAATTGTGCTGCAATAAACATTCGAGTACAGGTATTTTTTTGATAAAATGACTTCTTTTCCTTTGGGTGAATACCCAGTGGTGGGATTGCTGAATCAAATGGTATGTCTACTTTGAGTTCTTTGAGGAATCTCCATAGTGTTTTCCATAGAGGTTTCATATGACTTTTAAAATTTGATGTAACAAAGTTGTACATACTTACAGTCTAGCCCTGCCCCTCTTCTGTTTATCACCACTTGACTTATTTTAATTCATTTTGTATTCTTTCCCAGTGATCCCATTGAACAGATGACTGGCAGGGAGATAGAAGGAGGTGATTATCAAATGGTCATTCTCAAACTCTTATCACTTGACTGCTTACAGGTATTTAACCAGTGACTGCTTCTAAGTTTTGCTTTGTTTTTAGCAAAAAAAGATATTTTAATTAAAAAATACTTGACTGAGCAGATTTCTTTTTGCAAGGCCATATTAAGCATTCTGGGGAAATGGATAGACGTGGAGCTTTTTCTTCCTTCAAATTAGTGGAGAAAGTTTTAGACAGTCAGCATCAAATGCTGGGATCCCTGTATTTTAAGGTAAAATATCAGAAGCATGCAAAAAGTGTTGTCATGTCCAGCAGAAGGGCTGCCAGTATATATTCTTCCTGGATATTATGAAGGTGCTTTTTAATTAGAAGTGGTGTTTTGGCTGGAGCTTGATGGATTGTAGAATTTGAGATGAGTTGGAGAGGAGACAAGTGAGATGGTAGAAGGGCTGAGGGAAAGGCACAGAGTTGGCAGAATGCAGGGTGTATTCTGGGACTGGAACCTTGGTTGAAAAAGTTACTATATGCAATGGGAAAAAATAGAGACTGGGATGGTGTTGTGGGGGGCTTTAAATAGGATTGACCCTTCTGTATACAGTGGGAAACTGCCAAGGATTCTGAAGAGAGGTGCCTGGATCTAATCTAGTGGTAGTGTGAATGGCAGAGAAATGCAGGTTTAGGAAAGGGCGGTCAGGTAAGAGGTCGTTGGAGTCGTGGAATCAGTCCTCTCAGTATCATAAACTTAGTGAGGGAAGAACAATGTCTGTTGTGTTGACTGCTTTACCCACATTGCCTGGCATGTGCAGAAAAATAATTTAATGAATGAATGATTTCAGAGAAAGATAATGAAGGCCTGAACTGCAGTAACATGGGGGAGAAGGGGACTGAACACTAGAGGTATATCCAAGATGTTTGAGTCTCCAAAATACTAAGTGGGTGACCAGGTGGTGCTATTAATTAAAACGAGTATGGGCAATTCTCTGGTGATTTTTTTTTTTTTTTTTTTTTTGGTGACAGACTCATACAGGGTTAGTCCAGGAGGCATTTGGAATGGAATTAGGATGGAGGTCAAAAGAAGAGGCTAGTACTAGAAGTGCAGATTTGGAGTTCTTTTTCTTTTTAGAGACAGTCTTGCTCTGTCGCCACAGGTAGAGTACAGTGGTGTCATCATAGCTCACTGCAAACTCCTGGGCTCAAGCGATCCTCTTGCCCCAGCCTTCTGAGTAGCTGGGATTATAGGCACATGCCATGATGCCTGGCTAATTTCTCTATTTTTTTAGTAGAGATGGTCTCCTGAGCTCAAGTTATCCTCCTGCCTCGGCCTTCCAGAGTGCTAGGATTACAGGTGTGAGCCACTGCGCCTGGCCAAGTTCATCTATTTTGAGCTAGTGATAGGAGTGGATAATGTCCACTAGAAAGAGTGTGTTTGAGAGCAGATCAAAGGCTTAAACTTATGGGGAAAACAAACATTTGGGAGATAGAAGATTAAGAGGCAGCAAAAAGCCAAGAGAAACAGCCAGAAACCGGAGAGAATCAGGAGCCTGTATTGTCAAGGAAACCAAGGAGCCAGGTAGAAAGCATTGAGAGCTGTGCAGAGAACAGGGAGCAAGAGGCAGCACTGATCGTTTATGGGTTGCTGATGACTTCCATAGATTCGCTCCAGTCACCTGGTTGTGGAAACCAGATAATAACGAGTTGAGTTGTGGTTGGAGGGTATTGAAGTGGAAGAAGTAAATGTGGATTATTTTGAGAAATTCAGGGTGATGGGGCAATTATCTTGCGTTATAGGATACGATGTTAGAAGTGTAAGAAATAGAGCCAGTGCAAGGTACTTAATCACAGAAATGTAGGTATACAAATCTGAACTAGGTACTACCATGTGGATACTAAAGCATTTGAGAGATTTCAAACACCTAGTGTTTGCAGGCTGGCATTCTTTTCTGACTAGTGAGAATGGTACGTAGTGCACCTTCTCAGACTATCTCTGTTAAAGAGCCAGTTAAAAAATTTTTAATCTCCATTATTGTGGACTGATACTTTGCTAAATGTAATAAAAAATGAATTACTGGGAAAATAATCCTTCTCTTGGGATATTGTGGCAATGTCACATTACTGTAAAAGTTTCTAAACACTTGCCTTCAATTTCTGTTTTTTTTTCTTTTCTTTTCTTTTTTTTATTGCAGCATATTATGGGGGTACAAATGTTAAGGTTACGTACATTGCCCTTGCCCCCCTCCCCCCTCCAGTCAGAGCCTCAAGCCTGACCATCCCCCAGATGGTGCACATCGCACTCATTATGTATGTATATAC
>CAUYRT010080252.1:0-10183 GCA_963574885.1 Lepilemur ruficaudatus | reverse complement strand
CTAATAGTGGCTTCTCAGAAAAGATAATGGAGACTTTGTATTGCTTACATCACTTAAGTGTGTAAATTAAGGATCTTAGACTGAACTTAATTTCTCTTCACGGAACTGCTTTTCTGGTAGGATTTCTTCTATTTTTTTTTTTATTTCTAAGTATTGTGGGGGTACAAATGTTTTTGGTTACATGGATTGCTGTTGTAATGCTTTAGTCAGGGTTATAAGTGTGCCCATCACCCAGATACTATTCATTGTACCCATTAGGTAGGTTTTCGCCCATTCCCTCCACCCCGCTCCCCCCTTCTTGATTTCCATTGAGTTTTACTTCCCTCTGTGCACATGTGTGCTCATCAGTTAGCTCCAATTTAGTAGTGAGTACGTGTGGTATTTGTTTTTCCATTCTTTAGATACTTCACTTAGGATAATGGTCTCCAGTTCCATCCAAATTGCTGCAAAAGGCATTAAGTCATCCTTCCTCGTGGCTGGCATCTCCCTCATTTTTAGCCAACTTACTTGAGATGAAGTCTGCTGTGAACTCATGGCTCCCACTCTCACCTCTCATTCTTTAAATTTTTTCCTTCTTTGGCTTCTGAGACACAAATTTCTTGATTTCCTCTCCCTCTCTGATCACTCCTACCTAGTTTTCTTTCTTTGGTCATTGAAACCTTAAGCGTTATTTTTCCCCAGATGCCAGCATTCAGCTCTCTTCTTACTCTATACTCTTTCTAGGTGGTAACACTTAATGTTAAGGCCTCAACCATGCTTATAACATGCTCATAATGTTCCACATAGTTTCTGAGATGTTCCCTGGCAAGACTGAGCTCAGTTGCCTAAATATGTAAGGCATTATCCATGTGCACTTTACTGGGCTTTCTTCCTTCCCTCCATCATTTTCCCCCTCTCTGCATTTGTGCATATTTGTGGCCTGCCCAAAACTACCTGTACCAAAGTTTTTGTCTCAGATCTGCTTTTAGGAGAATTCAAACTAAGACAGTTTATATCCTAAATATGGAATTGGTTCTTCTGTCCATTCTACTTCCTTGATTCAAATCCTCATCAAATTCTCCTTACTTTAGGAACTCTTACCTTGTCCCTGACTCTAATTTTGCTCCCCTCCAATGTATTCATGACACTTCAAGAAAATAATAAGCTTTATAAATCAAAGAGGCAATCATGCAATATCCCTCTCCAAAAGCCTCAGTGGTTCCCAACTCCCCACTCCATATGATAAATACAAAGTTCTTGAAGTGGACTGTGAGAACATTTTGATTTGAACCCTGTTTACCTCTCTAGCCTCAACTTCTGCTCCAGCCATACTGAGTTGCCTGTACTTATCAAAGGAGTGCTGTTCTTTCTTGCTTCTAAGACTTTGCTGAAGTTGCACCAAGTTCAGACCTATGCAGTATTGCAATAATACATTTACAGTCTTGCTCTCCCCTCTAACTTTTAAGCAACCTAAAAAATTGTGTTTTACCTGTTTTTATATATTTTTATGTCCCCAGGATCTGGTACAAATGCCCAGCATGTAAAATATTCTTAATAACATTAATTAATATATCTAGCCTTAAGTTAAATACTTTCATTAGGAATAGGCACACTTCTTTTCTCTAAATGTTTTTAATTATAAAACTAATTTATTCAATCACATTATAAAAATCTTTGAAAATATTGGGAAAAAACTAATCATTGTCTCCTTAATATAATTTGTTGTATTTTTGATATATTCCTTTTTAATCTATTTTACATAGATGTTAGTTGTATAATCATCTGGAAAAAAAGATATAATTATAAAAAAAAATAACATTTAGATAGCACTTACTATGAGCCAAATACTATTCTAAGCATTTTATATACATTAACTCAATTAATTTTCTTGATGATCCTGTGAGATAGGTATTCTTACTATCTCCATTTTATAGATGAAGAAACTAAAGCAAGGTAATAGATTTATCCTAAATCATACAACTAAGTAAATGGTAAAGCCCTAATTTGAACTCATGAAGTCTGAAGTCTGTCACCAAAGTTTATGCTACATTTCATGGAGAGGATTAAATTATTTAGTACATGTAAAGCACTTAGAACAGTGTCTGGCACATGGTATAAATTCAATAAATGCTAGCTAGCTATTTTATCATTGCTATTATAATGAGTATAGTATAGTAATTTGGTATCTTTCACTTTAAATTAGGTCATGGGTTTTCATGAAATTAGGTAGGTTTTCACTTCAAATTAGGTCATAAATATTTTTTTATTCTACTGTGAAATTTCACTAACTACTGTTTTTATGACTTCACAATATTCCATAGAATGACCCTGCAATAATAAGTTTCTGTTTACCATATTTCTTTTAATCTTTCATGATTATATATGACACTATGAGCATTATCTTTACGCATTAAGCTTTTCTCCCCTTATTTTAGGTCATTTTTTTAGGGATAGATGCCCAGAAGCAAGAATTATGCATTAAAGTGTTAGAAAATGTTTATAGTTCTTTATGGGCATCAGAAATGGCTTTCCAAAGGCATTATATCATAACTATGTTTTAGGGAGACTGTTCAATAACTTAATATTTATGATTATTATAAAACTTATTTCCATTAATACTAGTTTGCCCAAAGGACCTACACAAAATAAATCTCATCCCTTTTCAATATGACAGACTCTCAAATATTTAAATTTTTAAAAATATATGCCCAATCCACTTGTACCTCAATACCACTTCTCAACTCTCCCTCAGACATTCTTTCTCCATGCTAAGTATTCCCAACTTTCCCTTCAGCATCTTTTGTCTGACAAAACTACCAGACTCTCAGCCTTCTGATTCATAGTCTCCTAAATACATTCCATTGTGCTTATGTCCCTCTTAATTTGGAGATTCCAGACATGGCCTGACCAATGCAGAGCACAGAGGGGCTATCACTTTCCTTGACCAGGGCGTCTATTTCCAGCAATGCAGCCTAAGGTCACATTAGCATTTTTGGCACTAAAATACAGTGTTGGCTCATGTTTATGTGCTGTCAACTAAATCCCTTATGCCTTTTTCACATGAACTCCCATTAAATAAGGTTTCCCACATCCTGTACTGATATAAATAATAGCATGTAGTTAAGGGAAGTCATTTATATAGGTTCTTATGAAACAAGTTTATTTATGTTTATTGTTCCAGTATGTTAAGATACATCTGAATTACCAAATATGTATATTGATGTACTTGATGAGTATTTTTTTGCTTTCTGTATCTTCACTGAAGTCATTAATAAAGTTTTAATCTAACACAATCCTAAGTGCAGAGTCTTCAGTACATAATGAGAGTTCTTTCATTGCTAGCAATTAGAGTCTTTGGATACAGCTATTCAGCTCACAATAAATCAGCAACTGTGGATCCACCCAAGTATCTTACACTCACCCACACTCATCCGTCCTTTTCCTGAAGATACCATGGAAGGCTGTTACATGACTTTTTGGAACTCAAATTAGTCATGATTATAATTTTTCCCATTAATTACTATTAGAGTGGTTTTATAATTCTGTCTAAAAGACGGTATGTGATTTTAACCTGGATCTGTTAACTATCTTTATTTTCTAAGTGCTTATAAACTAGCACATACTGGCTGGGCATGGTGGCTCATGCCTGTAATTCCAGCGTTCTGGGAGGCTGAGGCAGAAGGATCCCTTGAGGTCAAGAGTTCAAGACCAGCCTGAGCAAGGGCAAAACCCCCCATCGCTACCAAAAGTAGAAAAAGTTAGCTGGACACTGTGGCATGGGCCTGTAGTCCCAGCTATTCAGCAGCGTGAGGCAGGAGGATCACTTGAGCCCGGGAGTTTGAGGTTGCAGTTAGCTGCGCTGATGCCACTGCACTCTATCCAGGGTGACATAGCTAGACTCTGTATGAAAAAAAAAAAAACTTAGCAAATATTAATGTTAAATGTTATGATGACCAATGTTTATATTTCCCGACTTCTCTATGAAATTATCTGTTTCTCATGGGAAATAGTCATTTATAAATCCATGTGTGTTTTGTAAACTAACACACAGTAGCACATTTAGCCAATAATTATTATTTTAGCATCCAATAATAACATAAAGTGATAGATAAAATGATAAAGTGAAATCTCTGAGATCTCTCTCCTACACACACACACACACACACACACACACACACACACACAATTCACACAATTCAAATCAATCTGGAATTTGGAGAAGGCACTCTGCTTATTTTATAAAATATTAAATTTCTAATAGAGGACGATTATCTAATTATGTCTATGAGAACTACCGTCAATTATCTTAGAATTGTCATAAAATAATTAAAATAAACTGTTTCTCATTGTTCAAAAATGTTAATTGATTTATTTAACTTCCAGGGTGCTTATTGGTTCTCCTTTAGTTGGCCAACCCCAAAACAGAACTGGAGATGTCTATAAGTGTCCAGTTGGAAGAGGTGAATCATTACCTTGCATAAAGTTGGATCTGCCAGGTATGTAAAATCAAAATGTTTGATTTTTAATCATGCCTAATATTCTCACTGAAAACAAATTTTAATCAACTCAAAAAAATATTAGAAGTAATCTATAAACATTCTTCAGTTATCATCCAAATTCACACACAATGACATTTTTATTCCCTCTGCCCTTAATTTGTGTTCAGAAATCATCATGTGGCATCCATAGATTTAAAATATATCACTAGTGCTGCAAACGTTTAACTCCCGCCATTGTTCAGGATTCTTTTTAAACTAGTGATATTAATAATGTGAAATAACTTTTCCAAATAAACCTGCCCATCACATTTCCTCCACAAAAGTAACTTACTGTCTGTTTTTTAAAAGGAAATAGAATAAGAAGAATTGTAATAGATAAATTTAATTTTTAAAAAGAGAATAATGTAAGATAAATTTATATTGAAATATATATTTGATAAAAATATCACTGTAGTTGGACCATGACTAAAAAAAATGACCATATTTATGTCATTAAATGTCATAGAAATAATTTATATCCCACAGGTTTATTTCAGATACTGTATATTTCAGTTCTTATTATTTTCAATTTCCTATTTGTTTGTGTATTGTGAATATTTTTTCCTTTACATTCATGAGCACAGTTATATAGTTGCTTTAATATCCTTGCCTAAGAATTTCAATATCTGAGGTATCTCAACATCACTTTCCATTTGTTACCTTTCCTTGAGGTTGGGTAACATTTTCCCGTTTCTACTTACATGTAGTAATTTTGAATCATAGCCTGGCTTATATTTTTGTATTTTTGAATTATAAGTGTGAAGAATCTAGATTCTGTTATGTGCCTTTGAATAGTCTTAACTTTTTGAATTAGAAGGCAATTTACTTGACTGAACTCAATTTCCAAACTTTGCCTTTCTTGCAGTAGGAAGGAGTTAAAATTTCTATTCAGTTCTTATTTCAGCTGAGTTGTTTGAAGTCTACTCTGCACATTTACTGTTCAGGTCATGTAGATATGACCTGACATATACGTGCATATATTAGAATTGTTCTTTTGTGGGTCTTTTTTCCCCAAGATACCCCCCTCACTTTGCAGCTGCTGCCATTGCCTCCAACTTCTGTCCTCTTTTTCTTCAAGACAGTAAGACTGGAAGTTGTGTTTGACTTTTAGCCACTGACTAGGGCATTCCCATAGGTGGAAAAAAATCCCACAAAAAAACTCATTCAATGTCAATCTCTTCTTCCTAGTATAGACTCCTCTCCAGTTTCTGCCTGCGTTTGGTTGCTTTATAGTGCCTTCAGATGGTTGCTTCATACATGTTTTTTCCTTAGAGCCTATAATTGTTATTTGTTATTTATAAAAGAGTTGTTCTGATGGGAACTACTCCTCCATTACTGGAAACTGGGATAGCGTTTTTAAATTAACCTAGAGATTTTAGCTACACTGAGAACAGTAGGGAAGTTTCCGCTGTGGTCTTTAATATCCCAGGAATACTGATCCTGGACCAAGCCTTATATAAAAACTTTAATCCAGATTATTCAAGATCAATGTATGTAATAGCTCGGTTCCAAGTGCTTTCAAAGCAAACCAGACTAAACCCCTGGACAAAGACCAAAGCTCACATCAAGAAGTCAAACTGACTGTTCAGGAATTTCTGTTTCCATTCCCTACTTGAAAACTATGTATAGTCTTAAGGTAAGAACAACTTCTAGGCATGTACAGTGAGAGGTCTTTTTGACCTTGAATTTTGCCACTTTCTAATATTTCAGCACTCTACTAAACAACTTTAGAAGCTTTTGCTCTTCCTGTCTAATTTTTTTTTTTAATGTGCATAAGTGGAACTTCTTGCCAACACTGTCAGGTTGACGTGCTTCAGGACTCAACATTCCTATGTGGATTGTTCAAAAGTAGTCTCTTCATTGTGTTTCCTTTATCCACATGTCTTGGCCACAGCTCTAATCTTGTTCCAGTTTTCTTTGTAACCCCCATTATATCTCTATGATTTTGGAAGGCCTGGTCAAAAAACTTGTGTTTGAATTTTCTTTTCTGGTCTTCTACCCATTTTCCCTTTTCTTGCCAGAAATCATGTTTCATCTTTAGTCATTTATAAGAAAGTGTAGGAGATCACATTATATCTTCAGTATTAAGATATTAAATACTTTATTTGTTCTAATTCACAAAAAAAAAAATGTGTGAAAAGCAATCTCACACTGTCATTGCCCTGCTAGCTCTGCATTCTTTGACAGGTCAGCAAAACTAACTGACTGAAACAGTGATCCAGACAAAGTTTCTGGGACAGAAGCCAGATCTTCAGCCGTAGCTTGTTCATTATATTCCTTAAAA
The DNA here is from genome assembly GCA_963574885.1 of Lepilemur ruficaudatus. Classification (NCBI taxonomy): domain Eukaryota; kingdom Metazoa; phylum Chordata; class Mammalia; order Primates; family Lepilemuridae; genus Lepilemur; species Lepilemur ruficaudatus. The sequence goes on along the minus strand of CAUYRT010080252.1, from coordinate 3,382 downwards.
ATACTTGGAAGGCTATTTAGTTGAACCAAAAGAAGAATGTGCTATGATATGAGAGACCAAATAGAACATTTTAGAGAACAAATAGAACACTTAATTTTACTTTGTCAAACTTTTTTCACCCTCATAAAATTTTGTTCTATTTTTAGTTAATACGTCAATTCCCAATGTCACAGAAATAAAGGAAAACATGACATTTGGATCAACTTTAGTCACCAACCCAAACGGAGGGTTTCTGGTAAGAATGGAAAGAGTAATGATGTTTAATGACAACAGGAGTCCTATCATTTTAAGTCTTTATAAATCTGTTATATAATTCAGTCTTATAGTTTTTATTTATTTTTTATTTTTTAAAAGGCATGTGGGCCCTTATATGCCTACAGATGTGGACATTTGCATTATACAACTGGAATCTGTTCTGATGTCAGCCCCACATTTCAAGTTGTGAACTCCATTGCCCCTGTACAAGGTACAGATTTTACGCAATGTTCTTACATGTTTGAAAAGCCTAAGCAATGAATGAGACGTATGTATACACAGGAGCATACCAAAAAGTTTGAAGTATTTTCCCAGCTACTAGCATTACCAATTTAGGTAAATGTTTGCTTTGCCAGTATATAACTAAACCTCACTGCTATTTTTGGAATTGATATTAGTGTAAATAACCTTTACAGAGTCATGTTTAAAGCTCATAGATAAAGATGTCACGTTGCCTTTATTTAAAGAGTGGGTCTCTTTGAGGACAGAAGTAACTTCATTTGAGATATGCACAGAATGAGAACTGTTGTATAAAATTCATGTTAAGAAAATTTCCAAAGATAACTCTCATATGATATTAATTAAAATTTAGTAGAGATGGGTTTTACTTGATACAAACCCCAAACCAATTGTTATTAAATGCAATGAGTATTTTTGTTAACCTTTACTTTTTCTAAAACTACTTTTTCTGATTATAAAACCTTTATGTGCACTTTGTAGAACATAAGTTCATGTTTTAAAATTAGCTTTGTTCAGCCATGAAAACATTTCATATACCTCTAAAGATAACTTCCAAATTTGCATGACTGATTCCTTTTATTGCAGAATGCAGTACTCAACTGGACATAGTCATAGTGCTGGATGGTTCCAACAGTATTTACCCCTGGGAAAGTGTTACAGCTTTTTTAAATGATCTTCTTGAAAGGATGGATATTGGTCCCAAGCAGACACAGGTATATAATTCTGCATTTTGATTTCTGTTGTTTTAAAGATACAAACATACAAATTTTTAATAGAACAATATATTCTGGAAAATAAGTTAATCGATAAAACTAAAATTAAGGATGAATTTTATATTCCAAATCCCTATTCTTATTTCCAATGAAAGCCACATTACTTCAGACCATGTTATTTTCTAAACAGAAAATATTATGAAAGCTTCCATTTTCAATGCTCTTAGAAAATAAACCCTATGCATTTCTTTTCTTCCATGTTGTTAAAATTTCAGAATATTATAGGGGTGTGAATGTTTTGGTTACATGGATTGCTTTTGTACTGCTTGAGACAAAGTTATAAGTGTGTCCATCACCCAGATAGTGTACACTGTACCCATTAGGTATGATTTAACCCATCCCCTCTTCCCCCCTCCTACCTGCATGATTTCCATTGAGTTTTACTTCCATCTGTGCACAGGCATACTGATAGGTTAGTTCCAATTTAATAGTGAGTACATGTGGTGTTTGTTTTTCCATTCTTGCAATATTTCACTTAGGAGGATGGTCTCCAGTTCCATCTAGATTGTTGCAAAAGGTATTAATTTATTATTTTATGGGTGACTAGTATTCCATGGTATACATATACCACATTTTATTAATCCACTCACGAACTGATTGGCACTTGAGTTGATTCCACCTCTTTGCAATTATGAATTGTGGTATAATAAACATTCTAGTACAAGTGTCTTTTTGATAAAATGACTTTTTTTCCTTTGGATACATACCCAGTAATGGAATTGCTGGATCAAATGGTAGGTCTACTTTTAGTTCTTTGAGGAATTTCCTTACTATTTTACATACAGGTTGCACTAGTTTACAGTCCCACCAATAGTGTATAAGATCCCTTTCTCTCTGTAGCCACTCCAGCATCTATTATTCTGGAACTTTTTGATAAAAGCCATTCTCACTGAGGTTAGGTGTTATCTCATTGTAGTTTTGATTTACATTTCTCTGATGATTAGGGATGTTGAGCATTTTTTTGTTTGTTTATTGGTCTTTAGTCTGTCTTCTTTTAAAAAGCTTCTCTTCGTGTCTTTTGCCCACTTTTTAATGGGGTTGTTTGATTTTTTTCTTGCTGATTTGCTTGAATTCTTTGTACATTCTGGTTATTAGCCCTTTATTGGATATATACTTTGAATATTTTCTCCCATTTTGTAGGTTGTCTATTTGCTCTGTTGATTGTTTCCTTAGCTGTATAGGTCTATAAACTCATAATTTAATTTTTTTTTCCCAGAGCAACTAAGTGGCAGTTATGATTTGAACTCTGCCCAATAGAGCAGATAAAGCTACCATCTTTTTTTTTCCTTTATTGAAGTATACTTTACATATCTTGCCTTTACTCCATTTTAAGTGTACAATTAAATGATTTTCGGTGAATTTACCGAGGTGTACAGTTAATCACATAAATCAGTTTTAGAGGAATTCCTTTCCCCTATTGAGACCCCTAATTCCGCTTTACTTTTCAAGCATGTCCCACCCCTCCACAGTGCCTACCATGTCGCTCAGACGTGGGTTTACCCCCCACCCCCCAGTTCCCTAGTGATCACCCCCACCATTTGAGCACCATAGTGTTAATCAGTCGATACCAGTTTGATGGCGAGTACATGTGGGGCCCATTCTTCTGGTCTTGTGTCACCTCACTTCGAATAATGGGCTCAAGCTTAATCCAGGATAATATAAGTGGTGCTAGCTCAGTGTCGTTTCTTAAAATTGAGTAATATTCCATTGTGAACATATGCCAAATTTTAACAATCCACTCATGAATTGACGGGCACTTGGGTTGTTTCCATGACCTAGCAATAGTGAATTGTTCTGCCATAAACATTCGGGTGTAGATGTCTTTATCATAGAATGTCTTATGCTCTTTTGGGTAGATGCCTAATAATGCTATTGCTGGATCAAATGGTATTTCTATTTTTAGCTCTTTGAGGCATCTCCAAATTCTTTTCTACAAAGGTTGCACCAATTTGCAGTCCCACCAGCAGTGTAAGAGTGTCCCTATCTGTCCACATCCTCACCAGCATTTGTTGTTTTGGGATTTTTTGATAGAGGCCAATCTCACTGGGGTTAGGTGGTATCTCATTGTGGTTTTGGTTTGCATTTCTCTAATGATTAGAGATGATGAAATTTTT
>CAUYRT010080251.1:0-19939 GCA_963574885.1 Lepilemur ruficaudatus | reverse complement strand
CCAGTTAATTTCTTTCTATTATTAGTAGAGACGGGGTCTCGCTCTTGCTCAGGCTGGTTTCGAACTCCTGACCTTGAGCTATCCACCCGCCTCGGCCTCCCAGAGTGCTAGGATTACAGGCGTGAGCCACCGCGCCCGGCCGGGTGTGTGACTTCTGATGCTAGATTGTTAAAGGCACTGGCAGCTTCTGTGTTCTCTTGGCTTGTTCACTGTGAGGGCAGTCAAGCTACCCTGTGGAGAGGCCCAGCAGGCTCCCTGCCAATAGCCAGCACCAACTTGCCAATCATGAAAGTGAGCCACTGTGGAAATGGATTCTCCAGCCCCAGTCAAGCCTTTGCATGACTACAGCCCTGACAGCAACCTTGTCAGAGTCCCTGAGACAGAATCACCTAGCCAAAGTGCTCCTGAATTATTGAACTTCAGAAAGCATGGGAGAGAAGAAATTACTGTTTCATCCATTAAGTTTTGGGGGTGATTTGTTATACAGCATTAGATAACAAATATATCAAAATTTTTGTTATGAATGACAAGTCTATGACAGTGTTTGTTGGTTAATTTTTTATTTGCAGCCAGACATTCCTAACTGAAACTACTCTGGAAATAAAAAAAAAAAAAATAGCTGTACACATTTCTATTTGCTGCTCTATTCTAAAAACTGTAGCTAAGGCAATATCTGATACAAAATGAAGTTTAATTTCAATACTAATTTAAGGAACAGAATGGAGAAAAAATAAACCATGTCTCATGAATCTAAACTCTAGCCCCAACTTTATCATAATTTGCCTATGACACCATGCAAATCAACTTGCTAGAGATGCTTTTTTTCATTTGAATGAGAGAACTAGACTAGATCATCTCTATAGCTCCCTTTAACTCCTAAATTCCGACCCTTCAGTTGTAAGAGTTCCTTAGTGCTATTTTTCAGGGCTCTTAGTAATCTTTAAAGAGAAAAATTTGCCTATAATACTCAATACTGGAAAAAATGCAAGAAGATTGGCATTCACACACTGCTGTTGGGGACACAAATTGGTCTAATCCTCTTAGAAAGTAATTGGTATTGTGTCAACAGTCTTTTTTAAGTCAATGTTCTCACAGAAAATAATGGCATTGTAATATTAAAGGTGGAACATATAGTATCATTACAAATTATGCTTATAAAGAGTTTATAACACAGAAACATATTTTCATGCTAAGAGAAAATTGAAAAAGAGTAGAAATATCTGTGCTACTAGCTTTCTTTGGGCGGTGAATCTAGAGATTACTTTCTTCTCTCCTTAATTTGTTTTTTTATTTTCTCAATTTTTCATAAATAATGGCTCACTTTCATAATTTTAAAGCCTTAATGCAAGGTTAGTTAGAGGAGGTAAAATTCAAAGAGGAAAATTCAAGAGAATGAAAAACTAAAATTCGAGAGGATGACTTTAGGTAGGCTAAATAACCCCGGGATCTACTGTGAGTATCTTGGGTGATGGTCAAAAAAGGACGTTGGCAGTAAGATAGGTTAGTGAAAGAAGAGGCAGTTGGTGAGGCTATGACTTGGAAAATTGGATTAGGAAATATTCAATCATATATGGCACAAACCCAAGAATAGAGTTTATAGAGTCCTAGGAATCAAGGCCAGTGGGAAGTGAAAAATGAAACATTCAACAGAATATATGAGCATAGTCGTCACCTAAATAACAGGTAGAATGGGAAGACTAGTGTAAACACTCCATATAGGTGTTGCATAGTAGGGGTATTTGAGTCAATCAACAAACCACAAAAACACAAAATCAAGAATTTGGTTTTTTAACATGAAGTGGAATATAAGCACTAGGTCATACACAACTGGAAATTAATATCGGAGCATAATCTTAGGGGATTTTTTAGCCTCTAATTAGAGTTAATAGAATCATGTTATGGTTAGTGAGCATAAGAAGGAACTGAGTACCATGTGCGGTACTCACTTTCACTCTCTGGGAGCTGATGATAGTCAGGAGACCAAAGGTGAGCAGGGGCAATACCATCCCCAGAGAGTGTGTATCATTTCAAAACACAACAAAGGGACTGTGTCAACTTGGGGAGGGTCTAGGAAGAACCTTCCCCCTGAGATTTCTAGATTCAGACATTTTCCTTTTGTGTGTGTCCTCACCAAATTAAAATGTGTCCTTCAGGCCAGGCGTGGTGGCTCAAGCCTGTAATCCTAGCACTCTGGGAGGCTGGGGCAGGAGGATTGCTTGAGGTCAGGAGTTTGAGACCAGCCTGAGCAAGAGTGGGACTCTGTCTCTACTAAAAATAGAAATTAATTGGCCAACTAAAAATATAGAAAAAATTAGCCGGGCATGGTGGCGCATGCCTGTAGTAGCAGCTACTCGGGAGGCTGAGGCAGGAGGATTGCTTGAGCCCAGAAGTTTGAGGTTGCTGTGAGCTAGGCTGACGCCACGGCACTCTAGCCCAGGCAACAGAGTGAGACTCTGTCTCAAAAAAAAAGTGTACTTCAGTACAAAAACCTATATAGGTGGAGTACCTTTAAGGAATGTGACAGTACATATAAGAGTTTCTAAACTACAAAAGGTAACAGAGAAAAGTTCTGCTTAGATATCTGTACTGGTTGTAACCTGGAGACAAAGAAAATCCAAAACAAACATATCATTAGCTTAGCACACCAGCATACTTTCCTACACCCAGTACAGTGCTCCATAACGTGGCAAATGAACAATTCTTGTCTAATCTCACTGACTGATCCTCTGGTGGTGGTTTTTTCTCCATCCTGTAATTATGAGCATTCCTCTGGATCAGTCCTTGCCGCCCTGTCCTATTCTTTCTTCACAGGACAAGTGATCCACATTCATAGCGATGCATTGAACATATAGACATCGAGCACCAACTAAGAACGAGGCACTGTACTAGATATCAAGAACACATTGTCCATGACCCAGAGAAAAACACGTGAGTAATAATACATAGTGATAGAGTACTCTGCTAAAGATTAAAGAGAATTACCATAGGAGCAGAAACAAGAGAATGACACATCTGAGAAGTCTTCATAAAAGGAGGTATTGCTAAAGGATAACCAAAATGTCCAAGGTGGAAATGACAGTTTCAGGCAAAGGGAACAACAGATGCAAAGGCATGGAATTATGACAGTACAGGATGTCTAAAATAGGACAAGAAGTTTGGGGGTGGAAGAAATTAGAGTGCAGGGAGATGCAAGGATGTGAGGCTGGAGACAAAATGGGTGCCATGGAAAACCTTTTAAGCCTGCTGATGAATTTTAACTTTATTTTGCACTGAAAGCCATTTAAAGGGAGCTGGGCACAGTGTCTCACGCCTGTAATCCTAGCACTTTGGGAGGCAGATGCGGGAGGATTGCTTGAACTCAGGAGTTAGAGACCATCCTGAGCAAGAGTGAGACTCCCACTCTACTAAAAATTGAAAAGTTAGCTGGGTATGGTGGCACCCACCTGTAGTCCCAGCTACTTGAGAGGCTGAGGCAAGAGGATTGCTTGAGCCCAGGAGTTTGAGGTTGCTGTGAGCTAGGATCACACCACTGCACTCTAGCCTGGGCAATAAAGAGAGACTCTATCTCAAAAAGAAAAAGTGGGAGTTAAGCAAGAAAGAAAGAGACATGGTCACATTTGTATTTTAAAATGACCCCTTTGGTTGCAGTGTAGATGTTTCCCTGCTAAGACTTAAGCAGGTAAGAAGCATTTCAATAATCCAGGTGAGAAGTGATGGGAGTCTAAACTAAGAGTGGCAATGGGAGATGGAGAGAAGGATAGATTCAAGAGGCAGAATTTATTAGCTCTATGAGCAAAAGGATGTAGGGGGTAAAGAGAGGGATCAATCAAAGAGAAGCATAAAGTTTTGAATGCAGTCAGCTAGTTGATATCACTAAATGAGATAATACGAGGCAAGAATGAGAGGAATGAGGCAAGGGGAAGGAAGAAAATGGTAACTGTTTCAGATACGTTGAGCTGGAAGAGTCCATTGGGACATCCAAGAGCAGATGTCCCGAGAGCAGTTGCATATAAGAGTATGGAGCTTAGAAACAAATGTGCAGGCTAAAGCCATCACCAAGTGACAGCTTCAGCACTGAAATAAAAACCATACAGAGAATATAGGACAGAAAGTATCTACTTTTATCTAGAAATTCAAAGTTTTCTCCAATTTTTTATTCTCAAAACTCTCTGTCCTTCATCTATTTATCAGACTTTTCCATTTGGACATCCTACCATCACCTCAAATATGAATGCATCTAATATTGTAGGCAAAAAATGGTTGAACATGAGAATGGCAAATGTTTCAACCTTAATAATTAGCATTTCACGACTACGTCATCACAGCAGTGTCCTGGCTTCCTTCCCTCCAGGTTATCTCCTTATAATTCCTATCGCCAATTATTTCTCAAACCCTTTCTTCAAATCTTAGTCTCCTGTTCAAAACCCTTTAGTAGTAGCCTGTTAATCACTACACACTACAGCCAAGCTAAGCCCACCCTCACTTTCTATCACTTCTCAATACGATTCTCCACTAATAGGCCAGGCTCCTCAATGGCCTGTGACCCAGCCACAGTGTTCGTTCCATCTTTGCTTCATGTTGTACCCCTTACCTGGAATTTCCTTCTCTTGGCTTATCCAAATCCTGTTTAAAAGAACTTTTAAAGCAGTGTTTCTCAGCTTTTTGACCATGATTCTGTTTGATAAAGCTAACTCAAAACCCATTCTCAATCTCTTTCCTCCTGTCCCCTTCCACTGAAGAGGCTAGAAGTTAAGTGCTACTTTTCTGAGGCTCCTTTGTAATTAGGAGAAGCCATGTGATGCAGTTTGGGCCAATAGCGCTACTCCCTTCTCCTTCCTGCCTTGAAAATGGGCACAAGCACTTAGAACGGCAGTAGTCGTCTTGGAATCATAAGTCCATAAGCCAGCACACTAGAGATCACAGAGTAGTAAAACAAACTTCCGGATCCTTGATTACATTCCTGAGCCACAACAGGCCAGGACTGCCTACTTCTGGACTTCCTATGAGAGAAAATAAGTCACCAATCATTTAGGCTACAGTGCCTATTTTTATTTTTGTCTTTGTTTTTGCTGCAGAAAATATTCCAAATTGATATATATAACATGTTCACATTATATAGATTTCTGCAAGCAATAAGATACCCTTATAGGCAATAAATTCATGGGAGTCTTCATGCACACAAAGATTAACATTCACTTGATAGTTCAAACATGTATCTAATGATGGCAAATTGTTTTGCTAAACCAGCTAGAATTTGTAGACACATATATTTCACCAATTATGGCTCTTTACAGCAGCTAATCTCTCTGAAGTTCACAGAATCTAAGGTAGTCAACAGTTAAAATACTTCTATAATATTAATTAAAGGACGAGTTTCAATTCTTCAGTAGCAATATGTTTAAATTATTCTATAAGCATTTAGTTTTCCTTTCCTGAAACTAGAAAAGAGAGTGCTAAGTTCTAAATTTTTGATATCTTTTTCAACCAAAAAAAAGTTTCTTTCTTGTCTATATATTCCGAACTGAGTGTTCCTAATCAGTGTATAGGCCTCCTACAAGGAGATATCCAGGAAACCTGTTCCTTACATCTTAGGGCTCCTCCATCCTCAATAACACACAGCCTTCAACTAAGCTGTGATATTCTGTATAAAGCCAGAGGAAAGGAAAGTAGCATGCAAGAGTATGTGAGGGAGGATTTTATAGATGAGACCAGAAAGTAACATATGAGGTCTGTCCGGAAAGTATCCAGCCATTGTTAATATAACAATGGTTTGCGTAACATCGATGTAATGTGGCAGCCGAGGAGAGTGGACTGGAGTGTGCATGTGTGAACAATGAGAACTTCACTGTCAGTGGGCCGCCAGACGCCATTGAGTGAGCATGTGTACCGTGTGGTCATCGCATTCAAAATGACTGAGCAAATACAGCAACAAATCTTCATCAAATTTTGCATTAAGCTTGAACAATCCTCCACAGAAACTATTCGGATGATTCAGAAGGCTTTCAGAGACGATGCAATGAGCGCAGCACAAATGAAAGTGTGGCACAAACGCTTCAAAGATGGTCTAGAATCTGTTGAAAGTGATCCATGTCTGGAAGGCCTGCGACAAGCGGAACACCTGAGAAAGTTGAATGTGTGCAGGTTAGGTTAAGAGACGCTCGGAGAACTGTGTGAGGTCCCAAGGTGCCTACTTTGAAGGGGACTGAGGTGTCATGGTCCTATGTACAATGTTTCTTGTATCTTCTTCAGTAAATGTCTCTATTTCTCATATGACATGGCTAGATACTTTCTGGACAGTTCTCATGTATCACTTTCATTCATTTTTTTTTTTTTTTTTTTTTTGAGACAGAGTCTCGCTCTCTTGCCTGGGCTAGAGTGAGTGCCGTGCGTCAGCCTCGCTCACAGCAACCTCAAACTCCTGGGCTCAAGCAATCCTGCCTCAGGCTCCCGAGTAGCTGGGACTACAGGCATGCGCCACCATGCCCGGCTAATATTTTCTATATATTTTTAGTTGGCCAATTAATTTCTTTCTATTTTTTAGTAGAGACGGGGTCTCGCTCTTGCTCAGGCTGGTTTCGGACTCCTGACCTTGAGCGATCTGTCTGCCTCGGCCTCCCAGAGTGCTAGGATTGTAGGCGTTAGCCATTCACTTTTAATTGGCTAGAACTCCGTGGCAAGGCTGCATCTAACTGCAAGTCTGGACGGGAAATGTAGTCTATTGGTACACAAAAGAGAAGGAAATGAATTCTGTGAATTGCTAGCCAGTTTATGGCACGCTTATATTAAAAAAGCAAAGAAAGTTGAAGTTAAAAGGCAATAAGGAAGGCAAGTCCCTCTGAAAGCAGTCTTAAACTGTTTCTCCTAAGGCATTTTCACACTCAAATCCCCACTCTCCTCCTGACAAAACAATGGCTCCATCCTCGAGAGCATGGAGAGGTGGGACTTTCCTGATGCATTTTAACCTTTTCCTTTCCCATGTAAAAAAAGATGGGCAACCCATCAGAGTACAGAGATATCCTCTGTACTGATTTGGGCAGATAACCATCCCATGCTATGCTAGGCAGCCTCTAAGCCCCCAGTAATCCCCACCTCCTGGTTTTTACACCCATGTTAATCCCCTCCCCTTAAGTGTGGGTGGCCTTAATGGCCAGATCATATGCTAACTCTCTGTTTATCATTCTGAGGAACTGCCAAACTGTTTTTCTAAAGAGGCTGCAGCGTTTTACAATCCAGATGAACTACTTTTTAATCTATGGAACCAAATGCAAATTATTTAACCTGAGTTTTCCATCATTTATAAAATAGTAGTCATCATTTTTTAGTTTCAAAAATAAAGATTAGTATTTAATGAGGACTTAAAATACAACAATACTATTCTACGTACTTTCTAAGATTTTACTAATTTAATCCTCTGTGAAAGGTTTATCAGATACAATACAGGACATTCCATTAAATTTAAATTTCATATTTAAATAACTAATCTTTTAGGCCTGGTGCCTCATGCTCGTAATCCCAGCACTTTGGGAGCCCAAGGCAAGAGGATCAGTTGAGGCCAGGAGTTCGAGACCAGCCTGGGCAACATAGCAAGACCTCATCTCTACAAAAGTTTCGAAAGTTAGCCAGATGTCGTGGTATGTGCCTGTAGTCCCAGCTCCTTGGGAGACTGACACAGGAGGAGCACTTGAGCCTGGGGCTACATTGAGCTATGCTCCATCGAGTCACTGCACTCCAGGCTGGGTGACAGAGTGAGACCCTGTCTTAAAAAAAAAAAATTTTAACTAATCTTTTATAATAGTATAATTATGTCCCATGCAATCTTTGCCCAAAATCTCATAGTATTATATACTATTGTATGCCAGGCATAAAACTTAGGTAGTCTGACTGTAGAACAACCACTGTTAATTTCAAGTAATTTCAAGAAGTTCTTTCAAGACAAATAAAGGACATAAGAGGACATGGTAACAACAATAGTAAATTCTTAATAAGTGTTAGCTCTTTTCCAGGTCACTTCCTTCCCTGTCCTTGATCTTCCCTCCTCACTTGATACCTCCATCTCCATTAGCAGCAAATTAACCCTTTTGGGTGCCCATAGCACTTTGCTTATTAAACATGAAGATACTTAATATGTAATCCCCTACTAGCTGTTTAAGTACCAGGGTGGTTGGTGTCCTTTTTGAGTGATTGTAGTTCCTGAAATGAAACTGTAATGAGAATTCATTTAAATATAAATCTAGTATACCAGGTTATAGTAAAGATACCAAAATCCTTAGGGAAAGTTTTAAGAAGGAAACAATTATAAACACAGAACAGGAAAGTGAAAGTCCTTGTTATGTCTAAATTGACACTTGATTTCTAATTTTGTTCTTTAAAAATAAGTCTTTGATCCCAACACTTTGGGAGGCTGAGGTGGGAGGATCACTCTAGCCCAGGAGTTTAAGACCAGCCTGGGCAACATAGCAAGACTCTGTTTCTACAAAAATAAAAATTAAAAAAAAAAGCCAGGCATGGTGACACATGCGTGTAATCCCAGCTACTCAAGAGGCTGAGAGGCAAGAGGGTCGCCTGAGCCCAAGAGTCTGAGGTTACAGTGAGCTATGATGATACCACTGTACCCTAGCTTGGGTGAGATCCTATCTCAAAAAAAAAAAAAGTCTTCCACAGCTTGCCAGGAGAAAAATAAAATAAATAAAAATAAGCCTTTAATTAATGATCAAGAACATCAAACTTGACTGAAATACTAAATATATCAATCTAATTATATTCCTATATTATGAATACCAATCATTTAGATATATCAATGGTAATTCTTTTTTCTATGAAAGTTTTTCAAATACATTAGTCTATAGGCTTTACCCCAACAGGATTTGCAGGGATTTTTTAAAAAGCAGATTTTTAATTTTCTGCAGTAATCAATGTGCCTTTCAACAATCATTAAACACAAGAAAGTCCTACAGTTTTTTTCTTCTACATCTCAATACTGTATGCTGTACATCCCCATTAGTAAGTAGCCCATGTTTCTTTGCTCCCTAGAATTTTTTCTATGTTTGTAACTTGGTATATATTCATGCTTAGAAAATTAATATGGGGCCGGGCACAGTGGCTTACACCTGTAATCCTAGCACTCTGAAAGGCCAAGGCAGGAGGATTGCGTGAGGTCAGGTGTTCGAGACTAGCCTGAGCAAGAGTGAGACCCCGTCTCTACTAAAAATAGAAAAAAAATTAGGGGCTACTAAAAATAGATAAATATAGTAGCTGGGCTACTAAAAATAGATAAAATTAGCCGGGCATGGTGGCACACACCTGCAGTCCCAGCTACTCAGGAGGCTGATGCAGGAGGATTGCTTGAGCCCAGGAGTTGTTGTGAGCTGGGCTGACACCACGGCACTCCAGAGACTCTGTCTCAAAAAGAAAAAAGAAAAGAAAATTAATATCGTTCAGAAGAGAAAATGCTAGTATGTCTCCATTATTAATTCTGAGATAATAGAGAAAATGTTTGCATATAAGGCTGGTTCCAGTATCAGAGCAGTCATTTTGGTTACTGTGTTTCTTGGCCCAACTGCTCTCTTTTTCCAGCTGAAAATTATGTTGGCAGGGAGCCATACCACAGAAACTCCACCCTGAGAAGTGACTCAGATAATTAAACAAAAGCATTCAAACCTCTTCAGGATTTTTTCAGGCTTCCTTCTTGGCACTCCTTTCTCTTAGTCAAAGAATTGGTGGTCACACATTTTGTGTAGGTGAAGGAAAAAAACTACCACCATTTCTTGAATCAATAATGCCTGTTCTCAATTGTCATCTTTTAAAGGATACAACACAACAAATAGTTGGTTCCTCACCACATTGAGAATATCTGTGTTCACTGAATATTTTTATGTATAGTGTAATTTTTAAAACTTTTTATAGACAATTTCAAATATATAATGAACACCCATTCACTCAGCTTCAACAATTATAGCTCATAGCATTGTTTCATCTATAATCCCACTCCTCATTCCCAGATTATTTTAATACAAATCCTAGACATATAGTTTTTTTTAATATATAGTATTTTTTTTATTTCTTTTTTTTTTTTTGAGATTGGATCTCCTATAGCCTGGGCTAAAGTGCAGTGACATCATAATAGCTCACTGCAACCTCAAACTCCTGGGCTTAAGTGATCCTACTGCCTAAACCTCCCAAATAGATGGGACCACATGGGCAAGCCACCATGCCCAGCTAATTTTTCTATTTGTAGAGACAGGGTCTCGCTCCTGCTTAGGCTGCCCTCAAGCAATCATCCCGCCTCAGCCTCCCAAAGTGCTAGGATTATAGGCATGAACCACCTTGCCTGGCTCTATAATTCCATCTTTAAATATTTCAATGACATTAGCTTAAATCTTGACTATTATTTCTGATTTAATTTTTTCAATTATTAAACTAGAGGAAAGAAGGAAAAGAGGACTAATTCTACTGAGTGCTTACCATGCCAGATACCATGCTAGGGACTTTCTCATAAGTTACCACTTTTAGTGATAAAACTGCTGGGTGAACATTTTAAAAGAAAAAACTGAGACAAAGAGACAAGCTTTCCAATGTCACTCAGCTTATTGAGTAGCAGGGTTGGGATTCTTTGACTCAGTTTGACTCAAAACTCTATGCTCTTTCTCTAAATCAACCCCATCAGGTAGGAAACTAAAAATGCCTGTGAAAAGGTAGGAAGTGTCTTATATGACCTATTTGAGGAAAAGTGGCTCTCTTCCACCTTCAGTCCTCTTTCCATTTTATGAATGGCCTTCATAACAGCATACATAGAATGTTCCCAGATTCTAATTTCTCTAGTATTTCTAACACTATCGTCCAGAATCCAGAAGTCACAAGTTTCCTAAGTCATTATTTTGATGCTCAGCAAAGCAACATGGACTCTAAGGTATACTAGCAGGCAACATTTAAGTTTTATTAGAATGAAACATGCAGCAAGAAACATAACCTAGAAATTACCATAGGTTTGAAAGGATAAAAATTAACATCTCTAAGCATATAAAAACAATAGCCCTGCCAACCATACTGATAGAAAGATTAGTTATCCAGGAGGCAATTTAGAAATTTTGTCATGCTAGTCTAAAATCCATACTCTATGGCTGGGCATGGTGGCTCATGCCTGTAATCCTAGCACTCTGGGAGGCTGAGGTGGGAGGATCACTCAAGGTTAGGAGTTCGAAACCAGCCTGAGCAAGAGCAAGACCCCGTCTCTACTAAAAATAGAAAGAAGTTAATTGTACAACTAAAAGTATATATAGAAAAAATTAGCCAGGCATGGTGGCACATGCCTGTAGTCCCAGCTACTTGGGAGCCTGAGGCAGGAGGATCGCTTGAGCCCAGAAGTTTGAGGTTGCTGTGAGCTAGGCTGACACCACGGCACTCTAACCCGACCAACAGAGTGAGACTCAGTCTCGAAAATAAAATAAAATAAAATAAAATCCATATTCTATTCAACAAGATACCCCCAAAATAATAAGAGTACCTATTAGTATTTAAAACATTTTCTCCAAGATACCACTACCATATTATTAAACTAAGTAAAAAAAAGAATAAGAATTTAATGTTTTACTATATAATTCATTTGTCTTGATGACAAAAATAGGACTTAAATACCTCAAGCAGGTGTCTAAATACTAAATTCCTATTTGAAATGCATTTAATATCTTAAATCAAGTATTAGTCATGAATTGGACAGAATGAAAAATGCAATCTGGATTCCACATGCTCAAGGTTTCTTGGGTGTGGCTCCAGGTCATGGTCCTCAAATTTGAATCAGAATAAACCTCTTTAAGTTATAAAAAAAAAAAAAAATGCAATCCATCTTATAAAAAGAATCCAAATCATAAAGGTAGGCAATCAACCATAAGAGGTTGAGAATTTTTCATGTAATAGTACCAAAGTTTACTTTGAGATACCTACCTATCTTTACCCACAGACCTGATCACTAGTTACATTTCAGACTTTCAGAGTTTCAAATATAAGCGTAATGCAATGTGTTCATTTCAGTTACAGGCTCAAGGTTCCTAAGAAACAATTCATTGCTAGGAAAAAAAACCCTCCACTGTATCAAATAGAATTATGATGTGTCAATAGCTACCAGCTTTCCAGGTTTATCCTGTTAAATCCAATAATGACTTATCAGTTATTAACCTCAAAAAAAACTTGTTTTAAAAGCTGATTAAGCATCACTATTGGTTACCTAGAGCTAAATGTATATACAAAGGTACTGATACATCACCCATATTTTCAAATCACTACATTTTTTTTAGTTTGAACAATATAGCTACTACTTTTTTTTATTAAATATTTGTTGAAAGGATAAATGAATCCAAATGATATTAAAAAATTGCTAAAACCAAAAAAGCTTCATTTTTAATTCACTAATTGCAAGCAGGAAGATTTTTCTAATAATTCAGTGTTAAGCTCTCAAAGTCAAAGCCTCAGAAAAAGGAAAGTTATGGTTTGTAGTCACTGACTCATTTCCTTAGATGATTCAACCTCATGGCCTTAATGCTAACTTGTCTTCCCCTCTCTCTTCCAATTTTAATTCAGAACAGGGAGGAAATAAACCTTTAATACTTTAGAGCTAGCTTTCTTTCCTCTGCTACCACATTATAATCTTTTGAATAAACCAAGTCTTTCTTTTATATACTTTTGAAAATTGTAGTTCTATTATATAATTCAATTAACAGTGGATCAAACTCAGAACATTGCTACACAGATTTTTCTAAAAGTTATTGAAAAAAATTCAAAGATTTTTTTTCCACCTCTTAAAAATGAACAGTCAAATTGTCACTGGCACAGAGATGATTTCATTAAAACGTGTGTATTTCTGCTACCCTGCAGAAACCTTTGAAAATAAGTCTGTGCCTCATCTTGTTTTTTCCATGTATTCTTTAAATATTTATGCACCTTAAATGTTGAGTTCTTGATGAATAAGTTCATGAGTTTACCTAACACAAAGTCCAGCCCTCAAAGAGAAATGAAGAGAATTAAAAAGGAACACACCAAAGGCACGTCTTCACATGCCCATGACTCCTGGCCAAATGCACAACAGAAACAGAATACATCTGGCTCCTTTCTAAGTAAGGACAAGACAAACTATGAAATAGGGCTCAGAACTCATGTGTGTGGATGCTGCTACTGAAAAAGAGCAACTTGCAAACCATTCCTTCATCAAGGACACCCAGAGCTATAGCTCAAACTAATATGGTACCACCTTATCTAACAACGTAGGATAGGAGAGCAACACAAAGTTTGCTCTCTTCCTCTTCACCACTTGTGCCCCACCCCAATGCCTTTCTCTTCAACCAGACGCTCGGGTGCTAGTGGATATATAAAAAAGAATGTTTGGGATTTATTTAAAATTGCCAACTCTCTCACTCATTGGAGGGAAGCACTTCCTCACATACTCCCTCATGCCTGTCTCCCCAAAATATTGCTTTGTCTTCTGGAACACACACGAGTACCTGATAAATTAGAGTGACAGATCTGCTGGATCACAGCTACCATGTCTTACTGGATTCGGTGCTTAAGAATACATCCACACACACACAGCAGTTTGTCAGAAGTCTCTCTTCCTAAAGGATATTGCTTTGGAGTTAACAAGACTTAGATTTGAGTATAGGCTCTGCCACTTTATAGATGTGGTATCATGAACTAATGACTTAAGTTTGGGTGCATTAAGTTTCTTTTCTGTATAAAGGGAGAGAATACCATCTATTTTGCTGATCTGTTGGGAGGACTACTTTTAAAGCCCATAGCACACTGACGGGCACACAATGATTATTCAATAATGTGTGCTATTATTTAATTCTATACTCCATTTTCTCATCCTGTAGATTTTTTTCCACTCTAACTCCTAAATCATTGTGCAAGAAAATATCCTACAGTTCAGAACTGGTGCTGACATAAAGTATTAAATCTGAGTTTGCAAATCTTAAGAGAGATTTCATAGTAAATTGATAACTATATTTTAGCTAAATAGGGATTAAGTTAATGTGATGCATCCATGTTAGAAATTCTTTTACTGTGACTGAGTGAGAAATATGAAGAAATTTTGAGTCTAGTCTCAGCTATATCACTAACGGCTATCATGTACTAGACAAGTCTCAAGTTACAGCTGCCATAGCTTACTTTCTACATTTTTTTAAGACAGGGTCTCACTGTGTTGCCTAGGATAGAGTGCAGTGGCATCATCATAGCTCATTTCAACCTCAAACTCTAGGGCTCAAAGGATCCTCCTTCCTCGGCCTCCCAAGTAGCTGGAACTACAGGTGTGTGCCACTATGCATGGCCATTTTTTTCTATTTTTTTGTAGAGATAAGGCTGGTCTCAAACTCCTGGCCTCAAGTGATCCACCCACCTTGGCCTCCCAAAGTGCTAGAATTACAGGTGTGAGCCACTGCACCTAGTCTACTTTTTACATTTCTGAGATGGGGACACCACCATCTACATTGGTAATTACAGTGGTACTAGAATTACTTTGGCATGGTCATCATAGCCATTTCTAAGAGGAGACCCTTAACTATGGAAGAAGAAGAAGAAGTGGGTGAGGGAGGAGGAGAGGAGGAGAGAGGAAGAAAGGGGAGGAGGAAGAAAAAAAGGAGGAAGAAAAAACAGTTTAAAGAATTAAGATTAACATTTTTCAAATGGATTCTTTGTCCAGTTTTCCCTCATCTCTAAGAAATGATGGGGGAGAACACATGTTCCTCATTTCCCACTCCACCCCCAACCATCAATATCTATAATACTTATCTGAACAATGTTTTGAAAAAATGATCTGTTATATTCAAGTGTTTTTTATAAATCTTCACACACATCTGCCTCTGGCTATCACTCCCTTAACATCTACCATCTTCCCTTCATCACCAGCTTTTTGGAACTCTGTTAGCAGCTTCTCTCCCACCTCCTGTCTGTTTTACTGCAAACTAGTTTCTGACCACTTCACTCAAACATCTAAGTAAGACAGGTCCCAGTGACTTTCTAATATCAATTCTAAAGAATTCTTTTTGAACTCCAACCTTCTCAATCTGTCTGTGAACATGACATTGGTGTTTCTCCTTCTCTAATTTTTCCCCTGACTTTTTATTCTCTGTCTTCTCTGTTAACACTCTCTTCTTCTACCTACTCCTTACACACTGATGTTCTCCCTCCAGGGTTCCATCCTCTGCCTTTTGCTCTTCTCACTCCTGCGAAGTCTCACTGGCATCTATGGTTTCATGCTAACTCCATTTACAAGGTAACTCCTAAGCCCCTATCTGTAGCCTGGATCTCTCTGGAACTGCTGACCTATCTACTAGATGTCTCCATTTAGACCTGTCCATGCCATCGGCACCTAAAACTTACTGTCAAAACTGGCATGTAGCCTCCTCCTCCCCATTAAACCTTTTCTTCCCTCTAAGATATCTTTGTATATTAATATGTAAGCTTCAGCAGCAGCCACTCAAGCAGACTTTTCTCTTTGTTCTTTCTCATTTGATTGGCCAAAACTTTTTGGTTCTGCCTCTAAAATAGGGTTTCCCAAACTATAGTCCTTGGAACCCACTTCCATAGTATAGCAATAGGTATTTTAAGAAAAAATTAAGGTTCTATGATCAAATGAGTTTGGGAAATACTAGGTTAAAGCAGGATTTCTAAGAACCTCCAACATGGTAATTTGCCTTGTGAGTCCCAAAGGCAGATATAATATAAAGCATTTCCCCAATAACTCAGAAGCCTTTTTTCCCTAAAGGTCATCTTCTACCATAAGTGTTCTACACTTTGGGGAAGTGCCATTCAAATATTTCTTTTTTTTTTCTTTTGGTTTTTTTTTTTTGAGACAGAGTCTCACTCTGTTACCCGAGCTAGAGTGCTGTGGCATCAGCCTAGCTCACAGCAATCTCAAATTCCTGGGCTCAAGTGATCCTCCTGCCTCAGCCTCCCGAGTAGCTGGGACTACAGGCATGCACCACCATGCCTGGCTAATTTTTTTCTATATATTTTTAGTTGGCCAATTAATTTCTTTCTATTTTTAGTAGAGACGGGGTCTCGCTCTTGCTCAGGCTGGTCTCGAACTCCTGAGCTCAAACGATCCACCCGGCTCGGCCTCCCAGAGTGCTAGGATTACAGGCGTGAGCCACTGCGCCCGGCCCAAATATTTCTTAAATGTGTTCTGTCCTGTCCATCACCATATCCATTGCCTCAATTAGGGAACTTCTCTCTCACCTAGTCTACAGGAGGTTTCCTGGCTAGGATTTTTGCTCTACCTTTGTTCACCTTTTCATGGTATTCAGTGAGCTCCCCAAAATGTAAATCTAATTCAGTTTCCTGCTTCAAAATCCCACAGGGCCATCCCAATGCCTAAATTATAAAATCCAAAATTCCTTAGAAAAGTCAAAGGCATTTCGTGATCCAGTCTCTGACCCTCTTTCCATGTTTACCTCACACCAGTTTACCCCATGCTCCAGACTTAATAAACTAGCTGTCAATTCCTGATGGTGTTATGCTAACACCTTCTGGCTTATTTACACAACTGTTCTACTGCCTAAAATGTCATCCACCTCTTGTTTATCTGAATAACTCCTACTCATCCTTTAAAATTCATCTCCAGTGGACTTCTTTTTATGAAGCCTTCTATTCTTCTCACTACTTCCCATTCCTCAGTCAGACAGGGAAAGGTGCCTCACTGGTGTGCACCCAATGCACTTTCTACTATAGCACATCTTTGAAATTATCTGTATACACATCTCTATTCTTCAACAATACTGTGAACTTCTTGAAAATTAAGGATATCTATTTATTCCTGCTAATAGAGCCTAATATTGCTCCTGGAACCTAGTAGGCTTTCAATAAATGCTTGGTGAATAAATGAATATATGTATGAAAATATTATACATATAATCTTTATTTCAGTATGATTTCTTTTGGGAATTTCATTTTAATTTGTAAAGTATATGTTTTATCCCTGAGACTTTAGGGTATTGACAAACTTTTTCTATAAAGGACCAAATAGTAAATGTTTTAGGCTTTGTGGGCCACGTGACCTCTGTCACAGCCGTTCAACTTTGCTGTTGTGCAAAAGCACCCATGGACAATACACAAATGAATGACTACGGCTGTGTTCGGATAAAACTTTAATTACAAAAATAGGCAGTGGGCCCGATTTGGCTCTCACAGTTCGCCAACCCCTGGCCTAGAAAATCCATCACACCCAAATTATCTCCACTGGTACCCTATACTACAGTTGATGAAGTTGTGAGCATGGTACTAGGAAGACATAATCACCCTCTAAGAATGAACCGTCCATCCAATATCATTACCACTAGCCACATGTGGCTATTTTGAGCACTGAAATGTGGCTAGTCCAAATTGAGATGAGCTTTAATTGTAAAATATACATTTGAATTGTGAAGATTTTGTATGAAATAAAAAATGTAAAATATCTCTTTAATTATTTTATGCTGGTGACATTGAAATGATATATTTGATATATTGGGTTAAACAAGACATTAAAATTAGTTTTACTTGTTTCTTTTTACTTTTCTAAATGTGACTACTAAAAAATTTAAAATTATATATGTGGCTTCCACTATATTTCTATTGGGCAAACACTGCTCTAAGGAAAAATGGTTACAAAAGAAATAATGCCTAACAGATTCAAACTCTTTTCAGAATTGCAAATGAAATACTTTACCCAATTATCAAAGTCTTTCCACTCAAATATGCTGTATATCCTGATTTCTTTCTATTAATGGTGCTACTGTTGTCTTTTACATAAGAGTTAAAGGTCAAAATCTTTAACTCTTTCTTCTTCCTTAAGTAATGTATTTCACCAATTTATTTGATTATCTCACTTCTTTCTCACTTTTTCTATGCTGTACTTGGCCCTCGTTTTCTCAACTGAATTATTGATAAAGTCTTCTAAAAGGACTTATTTCTTCCAACTTCTATCCATGATCCTGATACGTGATTATATACAAAGCTACTAGATTAACACTCCTTAACGTTGTGACTCTCTCCTGTTATATATATAAATACATATATACACACATACATATAAATTTATGTATATATATAAATTTACATATATAAAAATTCAGTGGCTCCCGTTACACACAAAACAATGTGCAAACTACTTGGTCTAGCTCTTGAGGTCTTGTAAAACTCTCATTTTTTATCTTCCATTTTGAACCTTACTTCCTCTCATACCACTCAAGTCAGATATAGGATGGTAGATAAAATTTAAATAGCCACTTAAATTTGAATTTCAGATTTTAAAAAATTTTAGTATACAATTTTAGTATATTGCTTGAGATATACTTGTACTAAAAAATTGTCTAAAATTAAAATGTAATTGGGTACCTAGCAACCCTAGTCAAATGAGTACATTATCTCCCAAATATTGTATGCATATTTACTACCCATGCACCTTTGCTCATACTTTTTTTTTTTTTTTTTTTTTTCTTGGAGATAAGGTCTTGCTGTCTCCCAGGCTGGAAAGCAGTGGTGTGATCATAGGCTAGCTCATTGCAGCCTCAAACTCCTGGGCTCAAGTCATGGTCCTGCTTCAGCCTCCTGAGTAGTTGGAATTATAGGCATGCGCTACCACGCCCAGAAAATTTATTTACATATTTGTATTTCATTCATTCATTCATTCACTTATTCATTTATTTATGAGACAGAGTCTTGCTCTGTCGCCCCAGCTAGAGTGCAGTGGTGTCATCATAGCTGGAGATGACACCAGCTTACAGAGGAGAAAACAACTACACTGCAACCTCAAACTTCTGGGCTCAAGTGATCCTTCTGCCTCAGCCTCCTGAGTAGCTAGGACTACAGGAGTGTGCCACCATGCCTGGCAAATTTTTCTGTTTGGTATAGGCAGGGTCTCGCTGTTGCTCAGGCTGATCTTGAACTCTTCCTAATCTCCAGCGATCCTCCTGTCCTGGCCTCCCAGAATGCTAGGATTATAGGCACGAGCCACCACACTTGGCGCCAACTAAGTTTTTAAAAATTTTTTTGTAGAGACAGGATCTTGTTATGGGATTACAGGTGTGAGCCACCTCACCCCACCTTCTCACACATTTTAAGTGCAATAATGCATGTAACACAAATTTGAGGTTGCAGTGAGCTATGATTGGGCCACTGTATTCTAGCCTGGATGACAGTGAGACCATCTCTAAAACAATAAATAACAGCAAAAAAAAAATAAAATAAAATAAAAAACCCTTAGGTGACTCTAGCCTCTAGGTTCTAACTGACATGAAGATATAATGTTCTCCAAAAAGTGAGTTGTAATGTTATCTATAAAACAAGAAATTCAGTTATTAAATGACACCTGAAATGTCTGTAGTAGTTACGAATTTGTCAGGTAGAGATAATATACATTGTGTTACTTTAAATTTTATAAAACTTTTTTCTTAAAAGGACTTTAAGAAACTCATTTTATAGCTTATATAAATAAGCATGCAAATAATCCGCTTATATAAACATGCAAATAATCTGCTTGATGAAAACCTTACCTGTTCCTGTGTTTTACAGTGATCTCTAAAATTCACAAATAGTCAAATTTGATTTTTACAGAAAAAAAGTTCTCTCAAGCAGTCTAATACCATGTTCACCATTTTACAGAAGACTCAAATGGGGCAGGCCCAGGTGGCTCACACCTGTAATCC
This sequence comes from Lepilemur ruficaudatus, assembly GCA_963574885.1. Taxonomy (NCBI): domain Eukaryota; kingdom Metazoa; phylum Chordata; class Mammalia; order Primates; family Lepilemuridae; genus Lepilemur; species Lepilemur ruficaudatus. Next base: position 269 of record CAUYRT010080251.1, on the reverse strand, counting down.
TAGCACTTTGAGAGGCCAAGGTGTGAGGATTGCTTGAGACCAGGATTTTGAGACCAGCCTGAGCAACACAGCGAGACCCCTAGCTCTACAAATAAATTTTTTAAAAAATTAGCCAAGCATGGCCGGGCGTGGTGGCTCACACCTGTAATCCTAGCACTCTGGGAGGCCGAGGCGGGTGGATAGCTCAAGGTCAGGAGTTCAAGACCAGCCTGAGCAAGAGCGAGACCCCGTCTCTACTATAAATAGAAAGAAATTAATTGGACAACTAA
>CAUYRT010080250.1:0-18180 GCA_963574885.1 Lepilemur ruficaudatus | reverse complement strand
CATTCAAAAATCTACTCTGTACACAAGATAAGTCAACTTGAGTGGTAATATATTTTGGGAAATCAGTTCACTACAAATTGTGACTGTAAACATTGTACTGTAAATGCTTTGTAGTTTTCCCCCAATAAAAAAAAAAAAAGAAAAAGGAAAAAAAAATAGTAACATGGGAAAAGAAAAAAAAAAAAAAAAGAAATCCTAAGGAATGCTAGTCTAGAGTTCTTCCCATCAGTATTTTCAGTGCTCAGAAACACTGTTGCCAAACTTCAATGTCACGAGGCAGGTCTCATTTCTACTGAAATGTTGATCTACGTATTCTTCCATGCTCTTGGATTTTCAGGATCACATTAAAATTGCATGTGTGTTTGCCAGGAGATTCCCCAGCTGACAGGGCCAAAAACACAAGGCATCTCACAGGAATAAGAAACGAGACAATAGAGGACAAAGAGTGGGGTCAGGGGACTCAATCAAGGCTTTCCAGACCGAGAGTCCCAAGAGTAATTTCTCACTCATATTTATTCATTCTAAGAACAAAAGATCATCCTAAATCATATAAGCAAACAATGTTCTATAGATATCCCACAGGCAAACAAGTTCTAAAGATTTCCAAAAAGATTACAATAACCAGGTACACATCATTCAGGTAAGCTTTAAAGATCACTCATTAAGATATCCAGGTGCACATTAACCTCAGCAAAGCTATTTCTAGCCTAAAACAAAATAAGAACATAAATCTTGGGATTGTGGCCAGGCCAGTTTTCCAGCAGGTTGGACGTTCCTGATTGTCATCCTGGAGCATTTTTCTGCCTCAGGAGAGAAACTGTTTTCAGTTCCTCCTGCCCTTGGAATGTCCTTACCATTTTGAAAACAGCTACACCTATGCAGACTGTCATGGCCACAGAGGTTTCTATGCCAGAAATCTCCCTAGATCACCCCAACGTTTCTAAGCTACCCCAACATATGTTGGCCTGGTATTGGCAGTACGTCTCAACCAAGAGTGATTTTCACCTCCCTCTAGCTGCCCCCTGCCAGGGACATTTGACCATGTTGATGGGCATTTTTTGTCATTCCCACTAAGGTGGAGATGGGAAGTGCTACTTGTGTCTAGTGGTTAGAGGCCAGGGATGCTGTGGAACATTCTGGATGCTCAAGACAGTCCCTTGCCACCAAGAATCATCCAGCCCCCAAATGCCAAGGGTACTAAAGTTAAGCAGCCTGTACTAGTAGGGTGGAAAATACGCTGTCTCATGGTAGCCACTAGCCGCATGTGGCCCTTGACATCTAAATTATTCTAAATCAAATTAAAAACTCATTTAATCCCAGCAGCCACATTGCAACTGCCCACTAGCTGCGCATAGTGGCGGCTGCCGTGTTGGATGGTGGAGAATTTAACGTTACCTTCTCACAGGAAGAAAGTGCTTTAGAGAAAGGGCCTTGAAAAGACCTTTACCACACTTTTCGGGAGGATTGGAAAGATGTTTAAAATACACACTCAGTATGATTCAACTTGTGATCTTAAAAATGTCAAGCTTCTGTCTTTATCTCCTTCCTCAGTAAAGTTAGGGCTGTACCCATTTAATTCCCTTAGTGAGCAACCAAACATGTAGCCAATGGGATCCTCACCGATGCCGGGGGGTGACAATTTTAGCAGCTGGAAACCTCAGAGGACTGATTGATTAGGATAATCCATTGTTCTCCCCAAAAGGTTAAGGCAGCATTACCTCCTGTCACACATAGCTTCTGTCTGTGGGTACCAGGTTGTATCTCTTCCCTACATCCAAACAAATCCAGTAACAATTATGCAGGGGTATAGGGGCAGTCCCCTACATCTCTGGTCCATTAGCCACCGTTCACTTGCAGGAAACAAAGATCATACTAGTTATCTAAAGAAAAAAATAATTTTATAGGGGAGTTTGGTGCTTCCGAAACTTTTGGAAGGGATAAGGGATGAGGATCTGGGCTGGTGCTCCAGAAATGACTCCAAGGACAGCACCACCAGCAGGCAGCTAACTCTCATGCACCTAAGAATGTGGAAGATCAGAGGGCCATGCCTAGAACTGGGACTTTAAAAATGCACCACTGCAAATATACAAAACTATTATGTACCCATCATAATTTTAAAAATAAAATAAAAAATACACCACTGTAGCTATGGTTCCAGGAGGCTCCCCAAGGAGCTGCTTCTTGAAATCCGTGACTACAGCAACTGGAAACTACAGTTCTATTGTAGAAAAACCCAGTGTCCCTGCATTCATGGTGACTGGCAGCAAAACAGAAAGGCAGAAGATAAGACTCCACTTCCCTTCTAACTTCCAGTGTCGTCAGAGTGTATGTAAATTGCAGAACCTAACCTGTACCTTTGATCTTAGCTGCAAGGGATTCTGAGACAGGTGGGGCTTTGTTGTTGTTTGGCTTCTGTTTGTTTTTTCAGCATTCTGCCATTAAAAGGACAAGAAAGCTCACGAGAATAAAGTTGGAATGAATACTAGAGGCCACTGTGTCACAGCTACTGCATCTGCTTTCCCTCCTGGAGCAGTCCCTGTGGCAGGTCCTCTTTATGCAGACTTTCACATCTCTTCCATACACATAAAACCTGTATCTATGTCCACATCTCTTGTTCACAGAAGTGGGTACATGCTATAGATACTGTCTTGTTCCTAATCTACATAAAGAGATTATTTCATATTTTTAATATCTGTATGATAGTTCATGCAGATGTGACATAGTTCATACAAAGAACATAAATAATTGTTTTAATCATAGTCATAACAGTTCTTTTCTAGTTTTTTGCTATCATAACAGCAGTGAATAGCCATGTGTGCCTGGAGCAGGGGCTCGCAAGCTTTTTCTGCAGAGGGCCGTCTGGTTTGTATTTTAGACTTCCTGTGCCATGCAGTCTCTGTTACAACTACTCAGCTCTGCTGTTGGATCAAGAAAGCTGCTGTAGGCAACACACAGATGGGTGGCATGACAGAGTTCTAATGAAATTGTGTTCACAAAAGCAGGCTGTTGATCACCTTTGGCCTGTCGGCCATGGTTTACAGACCCCTGAGAAGATACATTTTCAAGAAGAAAAATTTCAGGGTCAAAGAATATATACATGAATGTTTAACTTTGATATGTCATTGTTTTTTGTTTTTTGTTTTTTTTCCCTCTCATCCTTACTCAGGACACACAAAGATATATCAAGATCATGTTAAGAAGAAATTCAGCGATCTGTGGTCCAGCAAATCTGTCGCTGGTTTTTATGCATACTTTCGCTCAGAAGTCAGACAGGAAGAACGTGAACATTTGGAACTCATTTTTGCTCCCAGGGAAACGGGGAAACAGCCGTATACGTTGGTCTTTGAAGGGATGCAGGGAATTGGAAAAACAACGTTTCTGATGAAGGTGATGTTGGCCTGGTCAGAGAGCAACATCTATCAGGATAGATTCCTATACGTGTTCTACTTCTGCTGCCGAGAACTGAAGCAGTTGACGGAGACAAGCTTGGCTGAACTGATTTCCAGGGACTGGCCCCAGCCCTCTGCTCCTATCACAGAGATCATGTCCCAGCCAGAGAGACTCTTGTTCATCATTGATAGCTTCGAACAACTGAAATGTGAGTTGAATCAACCCGAGTCAGACCTGTGCGGCGACTGGATGAAGACGCAGCCAGTGAGGGTGCTCCTGAGCAGCTTGCTGAGGAAGAAGATGCTCCCGGAGTCCTCACTGATCATCGCAGTGGCACCTCAGTGCACCGTGGAACTTCAGTATCGGTTGGTGTGCCCAGAATTCCTAATATTCCCAGGATTCCATGAGACTGACATGAAGATCTATTTCTGCTGTTTATTTCAAGACAGGAATAGAGGCATGGAAGCTTTCAGTTTTGTAAGGGAAAATGAACAACTGTTTATCATGTGCCAAGTCCCCCTTCTCTGCTGGATTGTGTGCACCTGTGTGAAGCAAGAGATGGAGAAAGGCAAAGATCTGGCGCTGACCTGCCGACGTACCACCTCTCTGTTTGTCTCGTTCATCTTTAATCTGTTCACACCCAAGGATGCTAATTGTCCAAACCTGCAAAGCCAATTCATGCTGAAGGGGCTGTGCTCCCTGGCTGCAGAGGGCATGTGGACCGACATGTTTGAATTTAGTGAGCAGGATCTCAGGAGAAATGGGATAGTTGACTCGGACATCCCTGCATTGCTGGGCACAAAGATTCTTGTGAAGTGCACGGAGCACTCATACATGTTCCTTCATGTGAGCATCCAGGAGTTTTGTGCTGCCATGTTCTACTTGCTAAAGAGTGATGGTGTCCATCCTAATCCAGCCGTCGGATGCAGAAAGACACTACTCCTTACCTTTCTAAATACAGCAAGGAGAGCACGTTGGATTTCTTTGGGGAGTTTTACATTTGGTTTGTTAAATGAAAAAGAACAGCAAAAGCTAGATGCATTTTTTGGCTTCCAACTGTCCCAAGAGACAAAGCAGCAATTTCACCAGTGCCTGAAGAGCTTAGGCGAATGTGAAGATCTTCAGGAGCAGACAGATTTCTTGGCATTGTTTTACTGTCTGTTTGAAATGCAGGATGAAGCCTTTGTAAGGCAGGCCATGAACTTCCTCCAAGAAGTTAACTTTTCTATCTTTGACAACATGGACTTGGTGGTTTGCGCCTACTGCTTGAAATACTGTTCTGGCTTGAGGAAACTTCGGTTTTCAGTCCAAAACATCTTTAAGGAAGAGAACGGACAATGCTCTATGTGAGTCCATCCGATGACTTTCCTTTTATCTCCTTTTCAGAATCTGTCCATATTCTCAGTGGGTTTTGCTAGTGGAGTGTTTAATAAGAGGGTCATGGTAGGAATCTCGCCTTTCCCGTCTAAAAAGCTTTAGTCCAAGTCCCAGCTTGACTCTTTAGAAGCTGTCACACTTGCCCTTTCTTAGCTGGCTCATCACAAAACTGGGAATAATATTAACAACTGTATTGTGGGGATTGGATATGAGAGTCTCTATGACTCTCATATTCCTTTCCTTCTGGAATATCAGCTGATCAGTCCTTATAATTAACACTTACCTTGTTCTCACAGGACCATGCTAAGGCTCGCTCTTGTCCTCCCAACTAAAAATTGCCATTTAAAACTTGTTCTAAAAATTGTACAGATTTTAACTCAATACTCATAGAAATTGTATGGGGTGGATTCTGTTATGATGCTACAGATAAGGAAACTGGGGCAAAGAAGTCAAGCAAGCTGCCTGAAGTCATATAGTTGGAGCCTGGGGCATCTTGCTGAAGACTCCGGCTGTGTTGTGCTCCCTCATCTTTTACTGGAAAACTGCCTGGATGTAAAGCAGGATTTCTCAATCTCAGCACTGTTGATGTTTGGGGCTGGCTATCCTGTTTTTGTGGGGGCCATCTTGTGTATTGTAGGATGTTGGGAACCATTTCTGGCCTCTACTTGCTAGATGCCAGAAGCAGCTCTCCCCCAAGTTGTAACAACCAAAAGGACCTGGGGACAGCGCCACCCAGGTTGAGAACCACTAATATAAGGTGAACATACTCGACTGACCCTATTCTCCTTGGGTAAAGGAGGCTCTGGCTCAGATGTCTTCTCTTCAGGAAGATAATGTGTTGTGCTTGTATGTTATGAGAGGCTTGTGTTGACTGTTTTCCCAGGGAGAGCATTTCCTTCCTTCTTGATCACAGGTCAAGTTGCAGCCTCGTCCATTGGCATCATGTTTGCTCTGTGCTCATGACCAGTGAGCACCTCGAAGAATTCCAGCTGACGGACAGTAACCTCAATGAGTCAGCTCTGGTGACTCTGTGTAATCAGCTGAGACTTCCCAGCTGCCGCCTTCAAAAGCTTGAGTAAGTTGAAGATCAGCCTTGACTTGAGAATATCATGGAAATAACAAATTTGTCTCAACCAAGTTAGCATTTGGTCAAGGCTAACTGTATAAGCAAAGAATTAAAATCTAGAGTAGAGTTTCTCAACCTCAGCACTTGGTGACATCACATTCCAGCTCATTCTTTTTTGGGGAGAGGGGAGGCTATTCTATGTACCGTAGAATATTGAGAAGCATCCATGACCTCTGCCCTCTAGATAAGCAGCTTCCTCTAATTGTGACAACCTAAATTGTCTCCAGACATTGCCAACTGTCCCTGGGGGGAGGAAAACTGCCCAGGTTGAGAAGCACTGAGCTACGCAATTGGTTGTGAAATTAGAGAATGAGTTAATTATGAATGAAAACATATAGTCAAAGAAAGGTATTCAGGCTTCGTTAGATGAAACCCATCCACAATTGTCTTTGTTTTGCAGGCTAAATACTGTTTCCTTTCCTGATAAGTGTATTGTTTTGTTTGAGGTGCTTTTTCACAACCCACACCTCAAACACCTGAACCTCATCAGCATGAAACTTTCCCGTGAGGACGTGAGGCTGCTCTGTCACAGCTTGGCCTGTTCACCGTGCAACATAGAAAGACTAATGTAAGTCTCCATGTTCATTATGATCACTGATGATTCTACAGAGGACTATATATTTTTAATGTGTCTACTTTTTCTTCTTTTCTGTTATCCCTATGCAAACTTACCCTCCTGGGAACTTCAGAATAAAATATGGAAGTTAAAGTTTCTCAATTGCTACAACCACTGTGGAAAACAATCTGCCTATGTTCATCTTTCATAGATTCTGACATACTGTATTACCCAAGAAATTCCACTCACAGGTGTACCTTACACAGACCTGTGTGTCTCAGTTTGCTGGAAGGCAGTTACCAACACCTGCATGGCAGGTTTTCACAATACCTGCAAAGTGGAAATATCCACTAATACTAAGTTAGATAAGTCTGTGGCTTTAGTCTCATGAGAATGAATGATCTACTGCCATATGCAAAAATTCATATGCAAAAATTTGCATGAATCTCATTATTTATGGAAATGAGCCAAACTCAAGAGTATGTCATATGGTTTTATTTATATATAAATAAAATCTTTGAACTTATAAAGTTCAAAGATGGGCAACACTGTGACATTAGAGGCAAGGATAGCGATAGGAATAGAGAGGCAGAAGGTGGCGACCATGTTCTGTTTCTTGGCCTGTTTACTATTAATAGTAATACAAGAGCATTACATTTACGACAATTCATTGGTCAGCACTTAACCATTTGTGCACTTTCAGTATCTATTTCAAGCATTTTTTTTTGCAGTTAAATTAAGATTCCTTCTAATACTTACCCTCTATCTTCTTTGGCACCCAAACGTTCAGACGCCTCCCCATGCAGCTCTGTCTACCATGTCTATGGGCTCCCATCAACCATACATGAAATGACCCAAACCTATTATTTTAATAACAACTTTGAGGTATAATTCACATACCATAAAACATATGTTTTTAAAGTATACAATTTAGTGGCCTTGATATATAGTCACATGGCTGTGCATTCATCACAACTAGCTCATTTTAGAATGTTTTCATTATTGCTAAAAGAAACCCTGTACCCTTTACCACTCACTCTGTTCCCTTCTTTCCCTGCTCTCTGGGAATCACTAATGTACTTTCAGTCTTGATGGATTTTTCTATTTGGGATATCTTACATAAATTGAATCTGACAGTATGTGGCCTTAAATGTTTTCACAGTTCTTCCAAATTGTACCATGTATCAGTACTTCATTCCTTTTTGTGGCTAAATAATATTCCATTGTATAGATACACCACATTTTGTTAGTTACCTGTTGATGAACATTTGGTTTGTTTCCACTTTCTGGCTATTCTGAATAGGGCTCTATGAACATTCCTGTTTAAATACCTGTTTTCAATCCTTTTGGGTTTATACCTGTAGAATTGCTGGGTCATATGGTGAGTCCATGTTTAAACTTTGGAGGAACCACCAAGTTATTTTCCACAGTGGCTGCACTATTTTACATTCCCATCACCAATGTATGAGGATTCCAATTTCTCCACATTTTTGGCAATACTTTTTATTATTATAGCCATCCCAGTGGGTAGGAAGTAGCATCTCATTGTGGTTTTAATTTGATTTTTCTGAAGGACTAATGATGTTGAACATCTTTTTGCATGCTTTTTGGCCATTTTTATATCATCTTTGGATAAATTGATATTCAAATTTTTGCATTCTTAATTGGGTTATTTTCTTTTTGTTGTTAAGAGTTCTCTATATATTCTGGATACAGGTTATCTGATATACTAGAAATGTTTTACAAATATTTTCTCCCATTCTGTGTGTTGTCTTTTCACTTTCTTAATGGGTGTCTCTTGAAGCACAACTGTTTTTAATTCTGATGAGGTGTACTTTTTTTGAGAGGAGGTCTTACTATGTTTCCCAGGCTGGACTCAAACTCCTAGGCTCAAGTGATCCTCCTGCCTCCACCCCCCCTCCAAGGTAGCTGAGACTACAGGTGCATGCCATCACACGCTGCTGCACTTTATTTTTGTCTCATGCTTTTGGTGTTATAGCTAAGAAACCATCGCCTAACCCAAGCTCCTTAAGATGAACTTCTTTTCATCTGAAAGTTTTGGTTCTTACATTTAAGTCTAATATGATCCATTTTGAGTTAATGTTTGTGTAGGGGGTGAAATAGGCCAAATCCTATTTTTTTCACCCCTTTAAAATAATATCTTAAAGCTAGAAACAATTTTAAAACTATGCATTGGCACAGAATTATCCTGGAGAGATGTTGGGAGCCATGGACTGGGTAACCTGCCAATTGCTCTTCTATTTCTTGACAACTTTCACAATTGTCTACACCTTTATTCTGTTGTCTGTGGGTTTAGTTTACTTTTTGTGGTGCTCAGAGGTAAGGAGAGTAGTTGAGGTAATAGAAAACCAGAATTACTGGCAGCACAAATCAACTCGAGCAAGCCACCAAATGACGAGCTGTATTGGTCCAAGGCTTTGTCATGGAATGCTCTTTAAGGAGGTATTAGTTGAGCAAAGACCTGGGTAATAAGGACCTGTCTAACCAAAGACCAGGAAAGAACACTGCACTCAGAGTGAGCAAGTGCAGAAACCCTAAACAGGGTAAAGGAGTTGCCTGGCGGGGGGAGGATGCGTTTGGGGAAGCTCAAACATGTCTACTTAGAAGCATGAAACCTGGTGTGGCCAAGCAACTGACAACAACCAGTGTGGCTGGGACATAGTGACTTGGGAACAGGTGGGGGCCCTGTAGATCATGTTGTAGAATTGGCTTTTTCCTCCATGCAGGAGAGAAGTTACTGGGGAAGATAAAGCCAAGTGTGGATGTACCTGAGACTGTCTGTATCTGAAGTTGTCTCTCACTGTGCTCCAGGGTTGGTGGTTGGGGACCAGTGAAGCTCCAAGGGGAGCAAAGATCGGCTGCCCTGACAGGATCAGCATGAGGAATGGGTCCGGGAAATAGAAACCAAAAGAATGCGACATCTCCCCTTTCCTGCAGGCTGGGAAGTTGTAGCCTTTCGCCAGAGGACTGTGCATTCTTAGCCGTGATTCTGAATACAAACAAGAAGCTGAAGCATCTGAACCTGACCTGCAACTACTTGGACCAGGGGATGGGCCCCTTGTGTGAAGCCCTGTGCCACCCAGAATGTGCCCTGGAGTACCTGGTGTGAGTGAGCCTCAGGGGTCCATGGCGGAGGACTGCAGTGTGGTTTGAATTTTGGCCTGTTTACTGACATCTGTCCTTTGACTGGGGCCACGTGGCTGAGGTTTTAATGTAAAAGCTTAAGAACAAAAAAGACACGAGTTTAGTCTTTAGTCCAGGATGTACCACTTACAAATGTACATCTTCTTTTTTATATTTTATCTTATTTGAGTAAATCTATGGGGTGCAAGTGTAATTTTGTTACATGCATAGATTGCATTGCAGTGAAGTCAGGGCTTAAATGTATTTAACTACTTAAACACATTAATTTCTCATCATCCACCCCCTGCCACCCTCCCACCTTTCCAGGTCTCCAGTATCTATTATTCGACTCTAAGAGTCTAGGTGTGCACATTGTTTAGCTCCCACTTATAAGTTAGAACATGTGGTATTTGTATTTCTGTGTGTGTACTCTGTCCTCTTGATGAGATATTTAACCTCAGATTTGATTTTCTACTCTGTAAACAGAAGGCAGGAAAAGTATCCTGTCTTAGCGGACTTTTGAATATTTTCAGAGATTGTCTGTACAGAGTACATACCAAGTTTCAAACAATGTTAGATTGGATTAAGGCACCTACAACACACACAGTACTTCCTGTGTCAATAATGTACTTATTTCTGCCTGTAGAGTGCATTCCCAGCCACTACTCAGGTCAGAGGCAGAGCAAGATGTCCATGGGCCTCTTGCCCTCACTTAATTCTGAATGTGCTTCTCTTGCAGTAATGGGATGGGTGAATAGACTAACCAAGAAGCAAATGTAGGGTGCATGGGACACAGAGAAGGAAGACAGATCAGTTCGTGTGTTACAGGGTCAATTGGTTACCTATCAATGTAGTTCTAACATCTTCAGTTTATGCTAGTACTTATACAAAAGAAAGGACAGGAGAGTATATATTTATTTAGGTTCCTTATACACAAATATCCTTGGAGGAAATGTAAGAACTAAACTGGGAGGTGGGGTAAGAGGGAGATTTTTCCCTCTTTCTACTTTTGGATTTTTTGAAATAAATAAGGGTATTCTAGGAATAAATCAAGGAAGTTGGAGGATTTCTACTTCCAGCTAAAATGAAGGAAGAGGGACTGGCTGAAACTTTCTGTAAATATCTACAAGGTCTCTGTGGTCTATAGTGCAGATTAAGTCCAATGTTTCAATGTTGATTTTCTGTCTGCATATCTGTCCAAGGCTTAAAATGGGGTGTTGAAGTCTCCAACTACTATTGTATTGGGATTATCTCTCTCTTTTAAACTCTGTTAATATTTCATTATACATCTGGATGTTCCAATGTTGGATGCATGTATATGAAGAGTTGTTATATTGTCTTGCTGAATTTACCCTTTTATCATTATATAATGACTTTCTTTCTCTTTTCACAGCTTTTGTCTTGAAATATATTTTATCTGATAGAAATATAGCTACTCCTTCTCTTTTTTTGGTTTCCACTTGCATGGAATATCCTTTTCCACCCTTTTATTTTCAGTCTATGTGTGTCTTTATGGGTGAAGTAGGTTTCTTGTAGACATCATATAGTTATGTCTTCTTTTCTTATCTATTCAGCTACTATGTCTTTTGATTGGACAACTTAGTCCCTTTACATTCAACGTTATTGATAAGTAAGGTCTTACTACTGCCATGCTGTTATTTTATTTGTGGTTCTTTTGTAGCTCTCTTTCTTTATTTCTTCCTTCCTATCTTCCTTTGTGAAAAGTGATTTTTCTCTGGTAGTATGCTTTTTATTTTTTGTGTTATCTGTTGTAGTTTTTTTTGATTTGAGGTTACCATGAGGCTTATAAAAAACATTTTAAAACTAATTATGTTAAACATATGACAACTCTGCTAACAAACAAGCAGAGAAATCTAACAGAAATTTTACATTTCAACTTCATGCCTCTACTTTTTAACTTTTTGTTTCCATCTATATCATTTTATACTATCTAACTCTCAAAGTTGTTGTGGTTATGATTTTTGATAGGTTTGTCTTTTCGGCTCCTACTCAAGATATGAGTGGTTTATACGTTGCAATGACAGCAATAGAGTATTCTGTATTTGTGTACTTACTATTACCAGTGGGTTTTATACCTTCAGAGGAGTTCTTATTGTTTATTAATGTCCTTTTCCTTCATATTGAAGATCTTCTTTTAGCATTTTTTATAGGGCAGGTCTGTTGTTGATGGACTCGCTCAGCTTTTGTTTGTCTGGGAAAGTCTTTATTTCTCCTTCATGTTTGAAAGATATTTTTGTAGGATATAATATTCTAGAGTTAACTTTTTTCCTTTATCACTTTGAATATGTCATGCTACTCTCTCCTGGCCTATAAGGTTTCCACTGAGAAGTCTACTGCCAGACATATTGGAGCTCCTTTATATGTCTTTTTATTATTTATTTCTTTCTCTCTCTCTTTCCTTTTTTTGCTTCCCTTAGGACCTTTTCTTTATTTGTGACCTTTGGGAGCTTGATTATTAAATGCCTTTAGGCAGTTTTGTTTCGGTTAAATTTGCCAGGTATTCTGTGACATTCTTGTACCTATATATTGATATCTTTCTTTAGGTTTGAAAAGTCCTCTGTTATTTCTTTTAATAAACTTTCTACCCTAGTCTTTCTCTCTATATCCTCTTTAAGGCCAATACTTTCAGATTTGCCCTTTGAGGGTCTTTCTTAGATCTTGCAGACATTCTGTATTCTTATTCTCTTTTCTTTTTTCTCTTCTGACTATATTTTCAAATAACCTGTCTTCAAGCTCACTAATTCTTTCTTTTGCTTGATCAATTCTGATATTGAGAGACTTTGATGCGTTTTCCAGTTTGTCAATTGAATTTTTCAGCTCCAGAATTTGACTTTTTAAAATTTTTATTTCAATCTCTTTTTTAATTTCTCTTATAAGCTTCTGAATTCCTTCTCTGTGTTGTCCTGAAGTTCACTGAGCTTCTGCAGAACAGCTATGTTGAATTCTTTGTCTGAAAGGTCACATATATCCATCACTCTGGGTTTGGTCACTGGGGCCTTATTTCATTTGGTGAGGTCATGTTTTCCTGGATGTTCCTGATGCTTATGGATGTTCATCAATGTCTAGGCATTGAAGAATTAGGTATTTATTCTAATCTTTGCAGAGTAGGCTTGTTTGAACCCATACTTCTTGAGAAGGCTTTCTAGATATTCAAAGGGAATTAAGTTCTGTGATCTAAGTCTTTGGTCACTGCAGCCATATCAGCACTAGGGGTGCCCCAAGCCAAGTAATGCTGTGGCTGTTGCAGACTCCTGGTGGTACTGCCATGGTGGACTGTGGTAAGACACAGGAGAATTCCCTGGATTACTAGGCAAAATCTCTAAACCTCTTCCCTCACTCTCTGTGCTGGGCTGCTGGCATTAGGGGAAGATGATGTGGGAACTGCCTCCTGACTACCATAGCTGGGACTGTGCCAGGTCACACCTGAAGCCAGCTCAGTCTCAATCAAAGCCCATGGCAACTGTTGCCTGGTTACCTCTGTTTAGTCAAAGCCAAAGGGCTCTTTAGTCAGCAGGTGGTGAATCCTGCCAGGACTGGGTCCTTCCCTTCAGGGGAGCAGGTTCCCTTCTGGCCCAGGGTAGGTTTAGAAATGCCCTCTGTGAACTAAGACCTGGAATCAGGGGCCTCAGGAGTCTGCTTGGTACTTATTTTACTGTGGCTGAGGTGGTACCCAAAACAAAGTCCTCTGAACTTTTCACTTTCCTTTCCCTAAGTGGCAGGAGACACTTCCTGAGCTGCACTGCCTGGAGTTTGGAGAGGGATGAGACAGGCACGCACTCAGCCACCTCTGCTGGTGTCTCACTGGGTCACATGCATCTCATGTCCACTGGCTCCAGGCCAGCACAGCCTCAAGACTTGCCCCAGGACCATGGTCTGTGTGGTCTAACTGCCTTTTACATTTGTTACAGGCCCAGGCTGCTTTCCTCAGCCCCTGGTGGAACTAGTAGGAACTCAAGTTTCTACTGCTGGGGTGGAGGATTCCACTCTAGCTATGCTGGTCTAAATGACTCTGCTGTGGGCACCAGCAGAACTCTGCCCTGAGCTGTGCCCCCAGTGCCAGGGCGGCCCTGAGTTTCAAGGCAAAGTCTCACAATCACTTCACTCTCCCTCCCCTGCTCACATAGATTCTCCCTGCACTGGGCACTGGTGCTGGTGCTGGGATGGGGGGAGTGGCACGGACAACATAAGGTTGTCTTGGCTGAACCTCTTCTGGATAGAATGTTGAAACCAGGTACTGTGATTGCTCACCTGATTTTTAGCTCTCATTCTGAAGGTGCTTTTTTGCATGGATAGTTGTTGGCTTTGATGTTCCTGCAGGAGAACCATCGCTAGAGGGCTCTGTTTGGCAACTTTGCTCTGCCCTCATTTTTTTAAACATTGAGATTTATTCTATAATTGAAAAAATTGATAAATACACTTGATTTCCAAATATAATTTTAAATAATGATAAAATAGGCGTTTAATATGCCAGGATATAATATTGTGGGATCCTCAGGGCTTGGGTTTTATACTAGTTATCAAAGACACAAATGCTGAGATGTGCCAGAGAATTGGGATCAATGAAGGAAGCAAGGCTGAGGACACCATGAACCCCATCAACAGGAAGCAGTCACACTTTCCATCCCAGACTCTTGGATTTCCATATGAAAACATGGACTTAATGTGCCAGATATCCTAATTTTCAACAGAAGTTGAATATCTGGATTTTATATAAAAATTTTATTAGTGTTTAAGTGTTGGCAACTAATTTTATTAAAATATAAAAGTGACAGAATATTTAAATACCTATAGTCCATGTGTGGTTCATGCATCACCAGCTTGCTTTACATTTTTCAGTACCTCACAGGTTTCTCCAAAGGGAACATGCATCCTTTTTAAAAAGCCACAAGCCTATGATGATCTTAAAGAACAATAGAATTGAGAAAGTTGAGGATTTTACACATAAGGGAATAAATGTACTTTATCAGTGCATGAGGGAACCTTCTAAGAAAGTAGATGTCTTGTTCAAGGACAGTGTCAGGTATAGAATTAGAATCACAATTTAAGTCCTTTTAGAGTATTAGCTATGCCATATTATGCCATATTTTTTCCATCTGTGTTACTTTGTTTCGTTTTCTAATCCATCATGTGAGTAAGAAGAAATGAAGTATTTTCAGATAAGCCAGAAAAGTTCATGGTCTCATGTGAGGATTTTGTATGTAAGATACAGAAACATTACCTTGAATGTGAAGTTAACCAAAGCTCTCTGAGATGTCATTTCCCCCTTCACTCACATTCCCATCCTCCCATGTTTTTGTCCCCACAGGTTGGCTTACTGCTACATTAGTGAGCGTTGCTGGGACTATCTTTCCGAAGCTCTCCTGTGTAACAAAAGCCTGCGCCATCTAGACCTCAGTGTGAATGCCCTGAAGGATGAAGGAGTGAGAATTCTCTGTGAAGCCCTGAAACACCCAGACTGCTGCCTGCGGTCACTGTGGTAGGTTTCTTTGAGGTTTCCTTTGAAGGCCAAGCCTTGTTTTCAAGGCCTTGCATTGCACACGGGGCACCTGGAATAGAGAAAGGCCACAGTGTCTGTGCCTGAAAAGGTGAAGGTTAAAAATTACTTGACCTAGATTCGTAGAGACTTTCATGTGATCAAACTTGTGCTTTGACTTCTGTGTCACAGATTTAACGTATTGTAGGTGTCATTCAATGGAGGATACTTGAAGGACTAAGGGAGAGAGAAGAATTACAACTTGGGGCTGAGGGACAGTTTTGTGGCTAAGAAGATATTTGGCATGTGTTCTGTAGGATGAACACATTTCATTAGGTGGAAAAATAGAACCAAAATTCCAGGCAGAAGGGTAAAACGTGGAAGGTGGGAGACCCAAAAAAATATGTGTGAGAATTAACATCGATGAAAACAAGGGATGCTTTAAAAGGGAAAAAAGGGTAGGACAGTAATGAGAAAGACCATAATGAAAACACTTAATTTAGTGTTATAAAATTTAGAAATATTGGGGTAACCTTGTAGTGGTGGTGGTGTTTTGGAGTCACCAATTAGGGTAGTATTTCATCATCAAATGTCTCTTTCCCTGAGAAATTTGGAGACTTGTGGAATTAGGCAGAATGATTTTTACCTAGTCTATTAGGACATATCAGAGTTTAGAAATTTGTATTCCTTTTCTTGAAGAGTACGTTAAATAATTAAAGAGCATACTTTTCTCACAATGGTGGGTTAGGATATCTGAGTCAATCTTTGAAGTTGAAAGATCTTAAAAATGTCACATAAAATATTTTTTAAAACATTAAAAGCATCTAGAAATTAAAAAGAGATTTTAAGTAGCAGGCTAGGTATAGAGCGCTTTAGGTTGTCCCCAAATCCTTAAGATGTATTAAAAAAAAAATAAACTAGTACTGAATAGACACCCAGGAGAAGCAAGTGCACATCCTCTCTGGAGATAGATAATAGGATGGCATGATCCTTGACTTTGATTTGTTCCTGAGAGGATCTTTTAAGGTCAATAAATCCCACACAGTTAAAATAACCTAAACCACAAGGATTTAAGTCACAATGAGCAAGAATAAGCCAAAACAAAAATGCCTTACCAAGCTTCAGCTACTGGAGGGGTCAGACTTATCTGTAATGCCAAGCAATTATACTTACTATGTTTAAAGAAAAAGAACAAGTTTAAATTCTCAGAAAAAAGAAAGTCATAAAATAAAATCAGCAAATAAAGAATAAAATGGAACATTATAAATATAAATTACAAATATAATTTAAATTTATAGTAAAAACTTAATAGATGGGTTGAATGTAATTAGACATAATTAAAGCAAAACATTAATAAAACAGAGCAAGTAATAATTATCTAAAAGGCAGCATGCAAAGAGAAAAATGCTTAATGTATAAGAGATAATGAGACTTAGAGGATAGAAGTCCTAACATATTTAATGGGAGTCTGAGAAAGATAAAATATTAAGGATAAAATTTTCTTATAACTGATGAAAGATTCCAATCCAGATTCAAGCATCCAAATTGGTCTCTAACAGGATAAATAATGGAGAAACTGTAGAACACCAGAGATAAAGATATGATCTTTAAAATCTAACATGGGGTTGGGAGGGGGAACCATTCTATCTACAAGGAAGGACAGGTGAGGTTGGATGAAGAGGAACAGTGAAAACCAGAAGGCAGTGCAATGAGAGATTCAACATGCTGGGGAGGGGATGTCAATCTAGGATTTTATAACCAGCAAAAATCATCAAGAATGAGGACAAAAGCCTATTTTCAAGGAAATAAAAAAAATAAGTTTCCTGCCATTGAATCTTTAATAAAGACAGTTCTAAAGACCATCCCTTAGAAGTAAATGATCCCAGATGGAGACACACAGAGCAAACAAAGCGGTAAATCTGTAGATAAATCTAAACAAAATATGCATTATGTGTAAAAAAAAATCATCTTGAGGATTTCAAGGAAAAAAATTAAAATCTACAACAACAATAACAAAGTATAAATGGATAAATTAAAGTAAATGTCCCAAGGTTCATAAAGAGGATGAAGGAATTGAATAATTGGAGATGATAGATTGAATGGGAATGCAGAAGTTTCTATTCTAATGAACACTAAAAGAAAACCCAGAAGGTATTGTTAACTCTCAAATCAGCAGAAGAAAGTAGATGGAATGATAAAAAAAAGATACCCAATCCAAAAGAAAGCAAGAGAGAAAAGAAAAATAAAGGAACAGATAAGAAAATGTAAAACACAACAAGATGTATATTTAAACTCAAACTTATCAGTAATTATATTAAATATCAACAGATTAAATGTTTTAGCTAAAAGACAAAGATTGCCATATTGGATTTTTTTTTAAATTAAACTGTAAGTTATATAGTAAAACATAAGGATGTCGCAGTTGCACAATCTTGTGAATGTAGTAAGTGCCACTGAATGTTCACACAGTTAATTTTATGTTATGTGAATTTTACCTTAATAAACAAATAGTAAAAGCATGGAAAAAAATGTACCATGCAAATTATAACCAAAAAGAAGCTTCTGCAACTATATTGATGAGACAAAATGGAGTTTACGGCAAAAATTATTAGATAGATCCATTATTTGGCTCATGCTAATTTTAAAATTATCTTCCCACTCAAGTGAACTTAAATTCTTATGAGGTGAACATAATTACTTCCTATATCCAATTCATGAATCAAAGGAGAAATCACAGTGGAGATGGGAACATATATTTTTTATTTATTTTATTTATTTTTTATTTTTGAGACAGAGTCTCACTTTGTTGCTCGGGCTAGAGTGCCGTGGCGTCAGCCTAGCTCACAGCAACCTCAAACTCCTGGGCTCAAGCGATCCTTCTGCGTCAGCCTCCCGAGTAGCTGGGACTACAGGTATGTGCCACCATACCCGGCTGATTTTTTTCTATGTATTTTTAGTTGGCCAATTCATTTCTTTCTATTTTTTGTTTTTTTTTTAGTAGAGACGGGGTCTCGCTCTTGCTCAGGCTGGTTTCGAACTCCTGACCTTGAGCGATCCTCCTGCCTCAGCCTCCCAGAGTGCTAGGATTACAGG
>CAUYRT010080248.1:0-14873 GCA_963574885.1 Lepilemur ruficaudatus | reverse complement strand
GCCGGACTTATCAACGTCAGGGTCCCTGCCAAGCGGCTTCTATTTTAACTAATCCCCCTCCTTGTGGAGGACACCATCCTGCTCCTTGATGCTGAGTAAACCTCAGGTTCATCCTGCACTGCTCTCCTCCCCTCAGCTCCTACCACTCATCAGAAACACCGTTCACACCTGTCCTTCATCAGACACACTGTTCACACCTGTCCTTCATCAGACACACCGTTCACACCTGTCCTTCATCAGACACACCATTCACACCTGTCCCTTCTCCTCCTCCTCTCTGCCAGCACCTCAGCCCGCACCATCAGCAGCCCATGCCTCAATTACCAACAGACAGGGCCTCTGCGTCCAACCCATCCCATGCAGCCCTGCACCCTGTGGTCACACACCAATCCTCCTCAGTGCCAACCATCGCTCACCACCACGTGGTAGAACCAGCACTCAATATCATCATTCAATCCCTGCTCAAGAACCTACAGTGGCTCCCTACTGCTAGTCAAACACACTCCAAGCTCTTCAATGTGGCGCCGTCCAACATAAGGCTCAGGGCTTCCCCCAGTCACACATTTGCTCATGCACATCTCTAAGAGCCTCCCTCCTCCCCTACACACAGCACGTCTTCTCTGGGTTCCTACACGTCAGCACTTAGATGTCGTCCCAGGGTATCACCAGCCTTATCCACCAGGGTATCACCAACACCACCAGACTCCCAAAGGGCAGGGACCCGATCCTGTCATTCCCCCACCCCTTGGGGCCCCTGCAATGGTCGTTCTCTCACCACCTTCAAGGATCGGCTCAAACACCTTCTCAAAGTGGCCTACTGTGACCTCTTAAATTAAACCTGCAACTTACATCACATTTACGCCCTTAGAACAGACTAAATAACACAATTTACTACCTACGTGCCTCCAGGTAGACTGCAAGCTCCACAAGGCAGGTGTAATTTTTCTCTTTTTGTGCACTGCTTAACACCCCCACACCCAAACACTGCTTGGCCACAGCGCATGCTCAAACACTTCTCTGCAGAGCCGACCATAAGTCAGCTGTTTCCTAAGTACAAGTGGACACGCCTACCACTGAAAACTTCATTAGGCAACGTTTTCTAAATCAAAGCAGAACATGAAATTATTTCCCTCAGACACAGGAATGTTATCACCACAATCCTGCTTTTCAATCTCAGATTGTACTGAAACTCGCGCAATAATGCAGATTGTACCGAAACTCGCGCAATAATGCAGTGGCTAAAAACTTAGGCTCCGGCTCTAGCGCTAAACACTTCCTGGGTTCAAATCCCACCACGGCCACTTTCTTTGACCTTGGGCAAGTAACTTAATTGCTCTGAGCCTACATTTCCTCATCTAAAGTCAGGCTGTAGTACCTCATAGTTTTCAGTGTACTAATATGAGTTAATACTCACAAAGCACTTAAGCGAGGCCAGTATTACTCAGCCCATGTCAGTTATTATTTTTTCATGTTGATGGTGGAAGTAGATTAAAAAAATAAAGGTCTATGACAAAAAGATTTCCAAATACTCGTCAATGATTCACTGGAGCACGATGCTGTTACATAACACAGTACCTGAGATAATAAGAACTCAGATGATCAGTGTACCGTTTCCTGTTTCACTTTCTACCAATTTCCGTTATCTATACCCAAGGGGCAGGCATAAACCGGACATGATACTTTTAGAGGCAGAGACTTTCTTATTCATCCCTGTATCCGCAGGGGCCTCACTGGGACAAGCCCACAGACCCACGTTTGCTAAATAAACAAACAAGGCCAGTAGAGCACTGAGCCTTCCCAGCCCTGTCCAGAACCAACACGATGCCATATCAGGTAACAGCTGCGTATACTTAGCACCTGTCTCCGGTTCCCAAACCTGCTGACCAGGGGGCATCAGGAGTGAGCTTTCTCTTCTCAGACAAGCCTGAATGGATTGAAAGAGCAGAGTCTAGACTGCCCTTCTTGCTACCAGAAATGATAAAAAAAAAAAAATATGTGATTGTCAGACCATACTAGGAAATCAACACTTAAGGCATTTTTCCTGCCATCTTCAGACTTACCTTATAAATAGGGGAACTGGGCAAGATACTAACTGCCTTTCTCTCCTCCACCAGGAAGACCTCATGGGCTACCTACCGAATGCCTACTATATGCAGGACATTGTGGCCACAGCAGGGCCACCAGGCCTTAGCAGCCCAGACCCTCCTAAGAGCAAGGCAGTTAGGGAAACACGACATACACAAAACAAAAAAGTCCAGACACTCAAGATACCACACCAAATTCCAAGAGATAGAAATGGTGACAATGCCACTCCAAGTTAGAAGTCAGGAAGGACTGACCCCGAACAAAAAGCAGGGTGACAGCATTCGTTCTTTCTCTTATTTAACAGATAAATACTGGACCTGCTCAGCCAAGGGTCAGGCTGGAGTGAGCATCCCAGAGGACTGACCAGAGCAGCAGGACAAAGTCAGATTGTGGAAGGCCCTGCAGGCCAGAGGGGGTCAGGTGGACATCACCCTGTGTATGGACTACAGGGAATCAGATGGTCTCTAATCTTAAAGGTGAAGAAAGTACACAAAGCTGTATCTTACACAAACACAATTAACTCTTGACAATAAGCTAACAAAAACACGTGTTTGGTTACTACACCATCACCATTTTGGATACGGTGCACTGAAGTATGGATGAAGTATAGCTGGAGGAGAGCGAAAATTCTATAAATCTAAAAATAAAATCACATTTTTTTCCTTCCTATACTAAATAAACATAAAAGACCATATAACAAAAAGCTATGAATAATATAACGTATCTACAAAGTCGTGGAGCACATAATAGTACTGAGTTCTCCGCACTGGTTCAGGCCCTTCAAAGCCGAAAGCTGTTCATGCTTTCCAGTGACCAAGTCTACCAGTCAGCTGAGAAATCGCCAAGATAACAGGGCACCTGGATTAGGTGCTCACTTAAGTTCCAGGCACTTAATCCTCTGAAATCAGCACCAACATTCCCCCCCACTTTGCAGATCAGAAAACTGAGGACAAAGTTACAGAGCTGAAAAGGGACAGAGCCAGCATTCAAACTCAGGAGATCCGGTCAGAGGGTCTAGCAGTTTATAACTTCATTGTTGACACATTATTCAAATTTTTAATCACTTAGAGACCCATTAGAAAACGGAAAAAAAAAAATAAAAAGACCCAACCGACAACAGACATTTGCAAAATAAATAATTGCACGGTCTTAGCAAATACGTTAGTATTCTGTTTAATGTCACATCCTCCGATGTTCCTAATTTGACCTACCGTTGACAAATCTTAGGTTCTGAAGCTATCTTTAAGTCTTCTTGAATGAAAGGAATCCAACCTACTAGTCAGTTAAGAAGAAAATCCTCAAATTTACATAACACCCATAAATATTCTCTTTTCAACAGACTCTACATGTCACAAGGGAACTTTTACCAAAAAAAAATTCAAAATACTTCGAAAAGGATTCCTTAAAATAACTGTCATCAGAACTCTCTGTAGCTTATGAGAGAGAGGTGTATACATGTATATACAAAAATATATATATTAATATATATCCCTCATCCCTGCCCAGGTATATGCAGGATAAGATAGTTTCTAAAAAATACACATATAGATATGGATGAAGTGTTTAGAAAATTATTTTTAATAACAGTTTCACTTTCATTATTGCTTTGATTAAAATAGCTTAGTTATAAATGCTTCTATATTCAGAGTCCCAGAAAGACAGTCTCTCAATTGTAACATTTTTTTTACCAAAACAAACTGTATTATACATAAAAACAAAATAAAGCCAGAAATTAAGAATTTTATAAAATAACTTGTGAGCCTATAAATAAAATTATTAATGATATAACAGGCCTTGACATTTCCATCTCTGAGTACAGCAACCAAATCTTCAACTAAGGCTCCAATAATTGAGAGGCTATAATAGACTCAAATGCCCATAGTTTACTTTCCTTTTAGTCTGGGTTGGCTTCCAGCACTAGCCAGTAAGAGGGGGAAAGTACAATTGGGCAAAAATGCAAATACATCTACCTAGATATACACCAGTGCTTCTCAACCCAGGCAGTTTTGCTCCCCAGGGACATCTGGCAATGTCTGGAGACATTTTTAGTTGTCAAAACTTGGGGTAGAGAGGGTTGAAGAGGAAGCAGCGAGTGCCACCGACATCTGGTGGGTAGAGGAAAGGGATGCTAACTGCTCAACCTCCTACAGTGCACAGGACAGTCCCTCACAACAAAGAATTCTCTGGTCCAAAATATCACTAGTGCCACTGCTGAACAACTCTGATATGCACAAATACAAACCACTTTTTTAAAATAAGTGCGGTTCTCTCAGTAGGGATATGATCTATTTCTATTTTGTTTCTTTTGTCTATGTTTTGCAGACCTTCAACAACACACGTGTATTGTTTTTGTGATCAAGAAAAAAATACATTTGGGAATAAACTTTTAGGAGAAGGAAAGACTGCTTGCTTCCCATCCAGATGGGGCCTTTTCTCAAAGGACTGGGCTCATTCAGCCGGCTAGCCTTCCAGGAAGGTCCAGGAAAATTTTCCTCTAAAAGTCACCTCTCCGCCTTGAAGCTGTTATTCATTAGCCCTGGCCAAAAAGAATATTCCAAATATCTCAAAACCAGCACTCTCAATGTTTCACTTAAGAGGCAGAGAGCTGAAATGTAAAACTGCACAGCCTCTCCAGTGAAGTTACAGCTAGACATCCTGTTTTTCTGAACAGCCACAAGAGACAACACAGAATTAAGTGCTGCCACCAATGTGGGAAGGAATGAACATCTTAAAAATTACTGCACACAAACTGAATATTCCCTTATAATTCAAACCTCTCCCCCACCAAATGCATTTTGAGTCACTACTGTTGCTGGTGAAAAGCAGTCAACAACATTCAGTTTAAATGTGCAGTGGATGGGAATTTCTTGTAAAAGTTAAAACTTGAACACAAAAGCTTTGCAGTACTGTATCGGTTGCAGCAGTAAACCCTATATGATGCTACAGATTCCCAATAAAATGTTAGTAATTATTTTTTCCACATGCAATCATTATATAGGAAAAAATAAACCTGAAATTCAAGTTCTTAAGTGGGTGTATCTGAACAAGAATTAAAGGCACTTGGAGAAAATCCAAGTTTACAATCCTTTAAAGTCACATCTTTTTCCCAAAGCTATTTAAACGCTAATGGCAAATACCACTCACTAACATTTATGAAATCAATACTCCTGTTGTCCTCAACCTTCCAGCCACTTGCCATGCACACAGCACCAGCTCACTTGGAGAGAGAACAGTGTGCCCCAGACCACCCGCCAGCCGAGCAGCCCGCCCGGCCCGGCCTCTTCGTGCGGAGTCTCTGGCCGTGGCCCTGCTGAGGTGGCCTGGGCTGCCACCTTCTGAACTTGGGGCCGGCGTGACTCACGCCCGTCACATGGCGAGGGAGGAGGCCGGGAAGGCCACCGTTGCCAGGTGTTCAGGCTCTGCCCAACCGATTATTTGCCTTGCAAAGTGGCCCCAGCGCCTGTGCCGCTGGAGGGGGCCCGGCGGCCTCCCGGCCCCTCCTCCCTCGCACAGTCACACCCGCCCCGTCACCTGGTCGTCCTCACCTGAGTGGGCAGCAGGAGTTCCCCTTCTTCTGCCTGCCACAGCTCCACCACGTTCGGCAAGGGCTCAATCGCTGCACGAACACCAAAAAATACACCACGATTGTAATGCACGGAAAAGAAACGCTTCCTGTTTCCCCTATCGTCCCCCCACGCCACCCGCCTCACCAAAACAAGTCTCCTTTTCCATCTAAAAGCCGAAGCCATCCGAGGGGCGAGCCAAGGATAAAAACACAATGGACCGGTGTGAGCCGGCGGCCCCACTGCGGGAAAGGCGACAGCGTGCAGGCTCGGGGTGCTAGTGCTGGGGGGACGAAGGGAGGGCGAAGCCACCTCACGGGGCACTCCAGGCTCCGCAGCCCGAGCATCTGGGGTGTGGACCTCGGGCGGCCAGGCTCGGGGGAACAAAG
Source organism: Lepilemur ruficaudatus (assembly GCA_963574885.1). Classification (NCBI taxonomy): domain Eukaryota; kingdom Metazoa; phylum Chordata; class Mammalia; order Primates; family Lepilemuridae; genus Lepilemur; species Lepilemur ruficaudatus. The sequence goes on along the minus strand of CAUYRT010080248.1, from coordinate 8,836 downwards.
CTGCTGGAAGCCGGGCCGCGGCGGGGCACCCGCGCGCCACACAAAGCGGGGGCTGCGCCCGGGGCGCAGGGGCCCGCGCACAAAGGCTCCGGGGCGCGCGCGGCTAGCGGTCCCCGAGCCCCGCGACTTCCCGGCTCCCCGGCTGCACAGGGGAAGGGGGCGCGGGAGGGGACGCCGCGGTCGGAAAGTGTTATCAGCGGAGAATTGCAACAGCTTTCCTTCCTCCTGCTGCCCCTTTCCCTTTCCTCGCCCTCAGATGGATTTCGGCAGTTCCCTAAAAGAAAGAGAAGCGGGGCGGGGTGGAGGGCGAAAGCGAGCCCCGCGGCGCAAGGCTGACCTTGTCCCTGAGCCCCTCCCGGGCGACTGCAGGGCAGCAGGACCTGGAAGACGCCCAGCAGGAGGTTCACGGCCGCGGCGGTGCGGCAGTAGCAGCCGGGCTGCGGGCGTCGGAGCCCCGCCATGCTGGTGCTCGCGCTCCTCTCGGTGCTCGCCGCGCTCGCCGCTCGCTCGCTCGCTGGCGCCCCGGCCGCCGCGCCCCGGGCCCGCCCCCGCGCCGCCCGCCCCGCCCCGCGCCGCGCCCCCGCGCCCCCGCGCCCCCCCGCCGCCGCCGCCGCAGCTGCTGCGGCTGCCGCTGCAGCCAGGGCGCGCCGCTCGCCCCGAGCGCGTGTGCGCCACAGATAGGGAGGGACGGAACGCGGCGGGGTGCGGGGAACGTGGACAATGCGAACGCGGCGGCCGCGGCGCCCCTCCCCGGCGCGGAGCACATGGCCGCGTCCCGCCCGCGGCGGCTCTCCGCGGCTGGGACCCGAGCCGAGGGCTGCCCGGAGGGACTGGCAGCCCACTTTTGCCAAGTGCGTCTTCAGGAACTTTCGGGTGGTTTCCACTTTGTTCGGGCACCCGGGTCTCAGTCGGGACGTTATCCACGAGGCAGGGGGCGCCGGTGGAGGTGGGAGGCCTTAGACACAGGATATTAGGGGAAATAATGCAGTGGTTGTCAGGAAACGCGAGTGCAGCCACATGGCTACTGCCAGTTAAGCAGCGAGGATATCCGGTGGCTGCAAAGTCTGTAATTTAGAATAAAAAGAGCTCTCCCAAGACCCAAGAGGCTGACCTCAGCGCCGCGTGGCGGTGGTGCGCCCGGCACCCTCCGTGGACACGGTCCAGGTCGTGACAGGTGGGGAAGCCTCTTCCCTGGGGTTTTATAGCTTCAAAGACCCTGCACATTCTCCCTTTCGGAATCATGTTGCAAAATTCAGCCAGCGTCTTCTGAAACATGGTTGGGGCCGAGGACGTGGTCTGTTATGCTAACATTGGTAAGATAATAGAAGTCATGCTTGGAAATAAATTGTCTAACCCCATGTTTTGATGCTTATAACCAGAAAGTCTAAAATCTGAGATCTCATTTAAGGTAACAACATCTTGCCTTTGCCAATGATGTCACAAACAAGGGCTTATTCAGGAATCAATTTGCATAACCTGGAAGTATTGGCAGTCTTAAGATTTTTTTTAGTTGATTTACTGCTTCCAGTGTAGCTTGTATGAAATTCAGAGAATATGAGCAATATGGTATAAAGAGGGGAAGAGGGGCACACCTGTCTGTTTACATTGATCTTCTGTTTAATTGCTTCTGGTGCCTTACAGTCTAGACTATGGAAAAGCCTTGGTGGCAGAGCAGGACAGATGCCAGAGAAGGACAAAATGAGTTACAGATCCTTTCTCTCCTAAAGACACAATACGGCACTGTGAACCCAGTCTCACACTGTCTCTGGATATAACTCTAAACAAGGTTAAATAGCCTAATTGCTTGGACAGACTTAACATTTAAGAAGATTAGCATAAATATAAGTTGATGTGGGGGGAAAAAAGCAATTTGCATTATCCAACTTGAACTCCTCCAGTATTCCCTGTTCCTTACTTTTCTTCTGTATTCCCTGCCAACATCTTTCTTTCTTTAGCATAGGTCTCTGGTCCCATCCCAATGTGCCCTTTTTGTCTTTTCATTCCACTTTTCCATGTTTGCCCCTTGGACTCTGAAGGTCCCCCACTGTCTTAAAGGGGCCTTTAATGGCAAGAATACTTGCACAGCCCACTTAGGCAGCAACTTCATCTTCAAAGTTTGTTTCTATATGAAAGTCCTCTCGTGGGCCTATTTATTTACAAGATGTAATTTTAAGTCCTCTTATGACTGTGCTTCTTATAAAGGAAAAACAAGCAAACATTGACAGCCTACCAGGTTTTACTAAACAAGTTTAACAAAACGTCATGATGCAAAACTTTTTTACTATTAAATTATTTTCCTTTTTTACTAATAAAGTCTTTCCCACACTAACCAGTATCACAGTATCAACAGAAATGATTTAAAAGACAGACTAAGATTGCTGTGGGCCATATATAAATACTGCTCTAATTTGTTTTTCTACCAAAGCTTTGTAAGGCCAGCTTGATTTTTCAAGTTGTGGTCTCGTGGACTTTACAAAGTGGGTAATGCTATTTGACTGTTGTTCAAAAAGCCAGCAGCATGTATCTGCAGTGGCATGGGCTTGGAGAGGGATACAGGATTACACAGCTGTCTTCTTAGATAAATCTGACCTACTTAGTCTTCTCTGGAGGTATTTTTCATGCTGAGTCATGAACAACAGGAAAGTTATGGCCCATTAAGTAGCATCCATGTTTTGGAGTAAACTTGTCTCCAAAGAAGACTCCTGTGTCTTCTTTGTGCTGTATTTCCATTATTCCCCTTGTCAGTCGTAGATATGGTCAAAGAATATGAAAGCTGGAAGATTTTGGGAAATCATTTAATAGCCCAACTACCACATTTTACAGAGGAAGAAACTGAAGTCCAGACAGGATTAAAAAAATCCAAGTTATAGAGCTTCTTTTAGTGAAAGAGTTATGGAGAAATATACGTGAAATAATGTTAACTGAAAAAAATTTAATGTAAACAGGAATTAAGTCAATATGAAAATTACATACATAAGACTAAAGTGTGGAAGAGGCACTAAGGTGATATATTAGTAGAGTATATCAATGTTAAGTTAGATCAATATAAGATAAAATGCTTTTTAAGAAAAAACAGACCTAGCCAAGTAAGGGGGCTCATGCCTGTAATCCTAGCACTCTGGGAGGCCAAGGCAGGAGGATTGCTTGAGTTCAGGAGTTCGAGACAAGGCTGAGCAAGAGCAAGACCCCTGCGTACCTGTAGTCCCAGTTACTCGTGAGGCTGAGACAGGAGGATCACTTGAGCCCAGGAGTTTGAGGTTGCAGTGAGCTATAATGATGCCACTGCACTCTAGCCAGGATGACAGAGCAAGACTCTGTCTCGAAAACAAACAAACAAACAAACAAAAAACAGCAGACCTATAAGTGACAAAATCTCTACTATTTTTAATTTTGCAAGATGTTGACCATGTTTTCTACTTACTTGTTTTTTTTTTAATGAATACAGAGGAAAACCAAGCAAGTGTATAAATGTGAGTCACATCTCAACACATCCTACATAAAATTGACAGTGGAATTTCAAGCCCCACTCACTTATCTCTAATCCAGAGAAGATGCAACACACCAGGTCACAAGGTGGCTGTGAAGATTAAATGAAATAATGTAAGCATCTAGTACTAGGTACTCAATAAATGCTATTATAGAAACATCATATATTCACAGTGTGAGGGCATGCCAAACCTTTCATTAATATGGTAAATTTGGTACTGATAGTCAATTACTTGAATTATCTATTCATTATCACATCATTTATCACTGAGACATGCTAGAAATGTTCATGTAACAGCTGTTTGCTCTCCCAGCCATCTGTTTTGGGCCTTAGCCTAATGAAGACAACAAAACCAAGTGTTTCATTAAACCACCACCACCATCATTGCTGGGGTCCAGTCCTTATCGTTGTTCAAGAAGAGATACCCAGAAGGGATAGTTCTTGAGCAGGGCAAAAACCTAGAAAGGGACATCAGCCTAGCTCAGCAACCTCAAACTCCTGGGCTCAAGTAATCCTCCTGTCTCAGCCTCCCGAATAACTGAGACTACAGGCCCATACCACCATGCCCGGCTAATTTTTTTCAATTTTTAATAAAGACAGGGTCTTGCTCTTGGTCAAGCAGGTCTCAGACTCCTGACCTCTAGTGATCCTCCTGCCTTGGCCTCCCAGAGGGCTAAGATTACAGGCATAATTACAAGCCACCGCGCCTGGCCTTATGGTCATATATTCTTAAGATGCGAAGTGCCCTTTTGACTCAAGGTGACCCTCTTACTATAACTTTATTCTACCTCAAGTTATGACGTCTCAATTAAGCATATTGGATAAGGATTCTCTCCTTTCTCAAACTACTCTGTTGTGTTAAATAATTGTCCTTTTCCATTTGGGGATTATGAAGCAATTTTGGGGGAGTGGCAGTATTCACAGTTGAGAATACTCACCTTTCCTTAGGTTTTTTTTTTTTAATTCATAAAACTATACAATTAGTAAATTTTACTGTAAAATTGATTCGATGAAAATTTTAAACTAAAAAGATAACTTTTTAAAAACTTACAGACAAAAAATTTTAAAAGGAGTCTAAAATATGGTTTATATAGGATGCCCTAGGTATGGTCCTGCTAAATGTTTAAATATGATTGAATAAATCATATTTATTGTATGAATGAAAAAAAATAGTCACCTTCTCAGCCTCCCATGACCTTGTCATGGCTATTTGGCCTAGTTCTGGTCAACAAGATGTTCGTAGACTTCTGGATTGGCTTCGAGGAAAGCTATTGTTTTCCTAATGAAATAGACTCAGCTAGCACAGGTCTTTTGCTTGGTGTCCTTCTTCCTGCTGGAGTACAGATGTGATGCCCAGAGGTTTTTGTCAGCCATCAGGCAAGGCTGATGAAGAAAGCTATGTGCTGAGGATGGTGTATTAGAAAAGCAGAAAAAGTCTGCATCCTTGGTGGAATCATGGAAATGTAGACTATCTTTAGACATCCTGTTTTGTAAGCAAAAGTAATCCTTTCTTACTATGGTCAATTTTGGGTTACTTGCAGCCAAAAACGGTCCCAAGTAAGAATAAAAAAAGCCAACCAAAACAAAAATGAAAATAAACAGTGATCATTAACAATAACTAGTCTTGAAGATATTAATAGAATGCTCATATAACAAGAGATAAATAGCAAACTAGTACTTAGTTTATTTTACAAGTGCAAATAAAAACAACTGTCATGAATCATTTCATATCAATTAAATCAGCAAAACAAATGAAAGTAACAAAAGTAAATACTGATTAGATATCTGCAGAGAAACAGTGATTGTCACTTAGTAAACCAATTTATTCTCTAAAAGACAATCTACTGTTACCAGGGCCATCATCTTAAGTCTGTGTGAATGGTATTCCAGACATGTGCCACATGCAGCTCTGAGTACCATCTGTGATTTCCCCCTAGCTCCCCAGGCTGCTTCATAGCCTCTTCCTTCTACATCCAACCTCAAAAAGTAAGAGTACCTTAAGGTTTGGTCCTGGACACTTTTTTTTTTTTTTTTGAGACAGAGTCTCACTTTGTTGCCCGGGCTAGAGTGAGTGCCGTGGCGTCAGCCTAGCTCACAGCAACCTCAGACTCCTGGGTTCAAGCGATCCTCCTGCCTCAGCCTCCCGAGTAGCTGGGACTACAGGCATGCGCCACCATGCCCAGCTAATTCTTTCTATATATATCTTAAGTTGGCCAATTAATTTCTTTCTATTTATAGTAGAGACGGGGTCTCGCTCTTGCTCAGGCTGGTTTCGAACTCCTGACCTTGAGTGATCCGCCTGCCTCGGCCTCGCAGAGTGCTAGGATTATAGGCGTGAGCCACCACGCCCGGCCTGGTCCTGGACACTCTTTATGTGTTTGTCTGGATGAACTCACCTAGCCCTGTGTCTTTAAGTATTATCTATGAGCTGAAGAGTCACAAATTGTAACTTTAGCCCTGACCTGAAGTTCCAAACTCATATATCCATCTGCATATTTTCCATCTCCACTTGAATGTCTAATGAGCATCTCAAACCTAACATGACTGTACCTATCCAAATTCGTTACATCCCTAGTCTTCCTAAGTTCAAGTCAATGGCACCACCGTCTACCTAGAAGCCAAAACCCAAGGAATCGTATTTAATTCCTCTTGCCTTTGCACCCTTTAAATCTATCAATAAGTCTATGGTGCCTTCCTACAGATTATTCCCATACCTACCTTTCCTCCTCGCCCACTGCCCTGATCCAAGCACCTCATCCCTCACATAGACACCCACCATTGCCTTCTACTGGTCTCTCTGAGTCACTCTTGCCCTTTACATTTCAATTACATAACAGCCAAAATGATCTTTTAAAAATAGAATTCAGATTATGTATAAAACAAAACCCTCCAGTGGTTTCCTATACAATTAGAATAAAATCCTCCCCCTGCAAGGAACGGTGCAACCTGGCCCTGCCTACCCTCTGATCTCAGCTCCCCACCAGTCTTTCCTGTGACAACTGTTCTTCACCCAGTGGCCGTCCTATTCTTCAGGCCCAGCAGGCTTGACCTCATCCTGGGGCCTTTTCACTTGCTGTTTTCTCTACCTGGAAAGCTGTTTATCCTGATTGTCACATGCCTGGTTCCATCTCATCACCTACACAGGGCTGCCATGTTTGGTTGTGCATGGTGTGTCCAAGGAAGAGGGGCGGGAATCTAGCTCTCTGATTCATGGAGCTGGGCCCTGGCTGGAGGATACCTAGAACACGAGGAGGTTTCTGATTCCACAGAGCCATGGACCAATGCCAAACCATGTGTCCGTATTACTTTGATGAGAAAGAGGCACACCCCTCTGTGCCACTGTTTCCCATGTCTGAGAGAAGAGGGAACTAACAGTCGCTGAGCACTCACTTTGCATGCATGTCTTATGCATGCAAACCTCACAAAAACCTGATGGGATTTGTGTTATTTCCCCTGTTTTACATGTTAGAAACTGAGATTGAGAAGGGTAGGCAGCTACTGCAGAGTTAAAATTGACCTCTTTCTTTACCACACCATGCTGTCTCTAAAGACGAAGATGGAAGAAAACACTTTGAAATTTCCTTTCTTTTAATGTTTTAATTCTACTTGTTTTAGGATGCTTGTAGGAAGGGTAGAAAAATCTATGAAGGCCCAGAGTAAGTTATTATTGCAATATATAGCTACAAAACACACCCCATCTATACAGTCTCCAGGTGTTAAGGGCAATATAAAATCCAGTAAAAATCTGTAATTTTTCTTTTGAGTCTCCACACTTTGGGACATACAGATCTTGTCCTTCTGTAAGCTTTTATACATGTGAATTTATAGCCTATTGGGAGAGTTATCTTTGTAAACCTCTAAGCTAGTGATGCATTAACCTCTTTAATGGTTTGTACTTGTTATTGAAATCTTCTGCTTGGAGATTCAAAATGCAGACCATGGTAGAACTTTTCTTTTCCTTGTTTTCTTCTTTCTTCTTTGTTGATATATAGAAGTAGACTTCAGAATATTGGCAAGAATTGCAATTCTGTAAATTGAGTTAATTTTTTGGTAGATGATCTTGGAAAAACTATTTTTAAGGTCCCACATAAGCTATAAAACGAGGCCTAGCCCTAGTCTGGGAAGCAGAAATAGGTACTTTTTCAGCTCCATCACCATTTAACAATCTGAAGTGGTTCCAGTGTAACTCAGCTTTTTCTTCAAGCAATAATGATAGAAACTCTCGTGTAGTACTTGTGATATGCCCAGGCCTTTCCTAAGTGCACTGCATATGTTAAATCATTTCATCCTTCCAACAAACCCCATGGGATGTAGGTACTATGGTTATCCCCATTTTACAGATGAGGAAATTGAGACACAATATCTTAGTCCATTCAGGCTGCTCTAACAAAATACATAGACTGGGTAGTAGCTCATAAACAACAGAAGTTTATTTCTTGTAATTGTGGAGGCTGGGAGATCCAAGATCAAGGCAGATTCAATGTCTGGTGAGGGCCCATTTCCTGTATCATAAATGATGTCTACCCATTGTGTCCTCACATGGTAGAAGAAGCAAGGCAGCTCTCTGGGGACTCTTTTGTAAGGGCAGCAGGGCTCTGTCCTCATGACCTAATCACCTCCCAAAGGCCCTACCTCCTAACCCCATCACCTTGGGGATTAGGTTTTCTTGGGGTTTTTTGGTTTGTTTTGTGTTTTTTAGGTTAAACAACAGAAGTTTATTTCTCCCAGTTCTGGAGGCTGCAAGTCCAAGATCAGAGTGCCAGCATGGCTGGGCTGCAGATTCCATCTTCTCGTTGTATCTTCACAGGGTGGGGGGATTAGGTTTTCATATATGAATCTCGTGGGGACACAAACATTCACACTAGGCGGAGTGTGGTAATCCTAGCACTCTGGGAGGCTGAGGCGGGCGGATCACTCAAGGTCAGGAGTTCAAAACCAGCCTGAGCAAGAGCGAGACCCTGTCTCTACCAAAAACAGAAAGAAATTAATTGGCCAACTAAAAATATATAGAAAGAATTAGCTGGGCATGGTGGCGCATGCCTGTAGTCCCAGCTACTCGGGAGGCTGAGGCAGGAGGATTGCTTGAGCCCAGGAGTTTGAGGTTGCTGTGAGCTAGGCTGACACCACGGCACTCTAGCCCGGGCGACACAGTGAGACTCTGTCTCAAAAACAAACAAACAAACAAAAAAAAAACACTATACAACAGGCGAAGCAGGCGCTACTCTGCACTAAGCCCCACCCAACTACTCCCTCCCTTCTCCCTTGAGAAGAGAATTAGCCAGGCAACTCACCACACTTTCATTTTTTCCCTAGGCTGCCAGGAAGCTAAGGGCTGAAATCCAACGTTCA